>VNJU01005634.1:0-13469 GCA_008042675.1 Drosophila seguyi | reverse complement strand
ATAGTTTTTAAGAAAGAAATATGAATTTGTATCTATATTGATCTGGATGGGTTTTACTGGGTTTCCCCATTCCCTTGCAGCGAATGCTGGATCAAATAAGTATTCCCAGAGAATGAAGAATAAAATAAAAAGCTGAAATGAAATGCACATCATGAATGTCATATCAATGTAACTTTTGAGGAGGCGTGTTGGAAACTACAAAAGTTACAATGATATGTATACCAGAATACCAGAATACGATTACACTAAATATCGAAACTGGTTCTTTTAATAGTTCAAGGAGTTCTTATTTTTAGTTCGCTCCACACTAATGAGTTGGTCGTGATCATTCAAGGAGTGCAGTGCGTTAAAAAGCAATCTTGAAATATATATAAAACCCAAGTGTATTTATTGAACCGTGCTTTACTATTCTGGTAATGTATTACAATACATTATATATATGACATTACTTTTAGTCATATTTTCCAACACGGACAGACAGACAGACGGACGGACGACAGACGGACAGACAGACAGACAGACAGACGGACAGACGGACGGACGGACAGACAGACAGACAGACAGACGGACAGACGGACAGGCGGACGGACGGAGTATAAGCAACGCGGTATAAATATGATTAAAAATATATTCAAGTTTCGTAAATTATTTATTACAAATGTATTACCAAATAAATATTAATAAATATTAATAAATATTAATACAAAATCAAATTAGTATAAAGAATTTGATTTTTTTAAAATAAAACATTCGATTTAAAAAATATATTTGTAAAATAAAATAAAAACATATTCTTTAAGCTCGTTATTTTATTTTTATAAAATGTTGCTTCTTTATATTTATCGAAATTTATATTAACATTTATTAATATATAATTGATAAGCTACTATGCTATTTAGTTAAGTAAGTTCAAACGTTATTTTGATAAATATTTCAATTTATATAAAAAATTTTGAAATATTTAATTTCTAATTATATTATCATATTTATTTAAGTAACTTTAATACAGTTTAAAATATTAATATACATTTTTAAATATTTGTATAACTAAATTATTTTTTTTTTATTTGTATTACATTTATAATATTTGCCATTAATAGTTAAAGATACTTACATCTTATTCTTTGGTATTAATTGTATATATTAATTTTTTTTATAGTTAGAAAACAAGTAAACAATTCCGAAATATTTATTTATATTTATTTAACGTTGCTTTCCTTAAAATATTTAGACAAAAAGTCAAGGAAAAACTTAACTCAAGAACTCAATAAGTAAATAACTCATAACTCAAATTTATTTCCGATATTTTTTCAGCCCAATTAACCTTACATTTAACTTTTATTAAGCCTTCAATTTTTATAGTGCCTTCTTTTGTGCATTGTGTGGTGTGCATTTTTTGTACATTCTTCTTTTTTTTTATTGTTTGTTTATTGTTTGTAATGAGCTTTGGCGGAATAAATATATGCGCCAAAGGCGCTTTATTGATTTATTCATTGCCCGGACGGACGGACACACAGAGAGTCAACAACAATACCAACCGATTTTATGTCCTTGACAGCAGAAGCAGCAGGCTCCACACACACACAGCCACACACAAAAAAAAACACACACACACACACATGTTATAAAAACAGATATGTTCACGAAAATGTTTTTGCAAATTGCATACCCCCAGTGAGCGGGGGTTTTTCTTTGTCATTAACATCTTTGTTGGTTTTCAATTAAGCTGCGAAATATCAGAAATGTGAACGAGGTACAAATATTTTTTTAAAGGTATTTTATACTGCGAATATTCCAAATATTCCCTTTTGGAATGTTCACCTATAGATTTGTGGAGTTTTCTGAATGATTTTGTCATTTAAATTATTTAAGGATAATGAAAACGAACAACTATTTGGGTTACATAGTGTTACATTAATGTTCTTTTACCGCACACGTAATGTCCTGACATCCATTTTACTGTGAACTTGGCACCTGGACTGGCTCCTGCTCATGCTTCTGGCTTCTGCTTCCTCCTGCTGCTCGTGGTCCGGCTCCTGCTGCTGCTTCTGGTCCTGTCCCTGCTCCTGTCCCTGCTCCTGCTCCTGCTCCTGCTACTCCATTTCCTCCTTCTTGTTCCGGCCACTTTAAGGATTGTCAGCTAGTTAATGCTGTTTTTGTGGCCTGCTGTGGGTTGTTCGCCAGTTGCAGCAACTTTGCTGCATGACAGCCGCAAAAGACACACGCCCACACACAACCGCACACTACACACACACACTGACACTATATATGTGTACATGTGTGTGTTCTCCCAAATGTGCCACTAATTTGTGGGCATGTGAAAATGTGTTTCCCTTGCCCCTTAGCTTTTTATGGCCATCTTCATCCGCAGAATGGCCCAAAAGGGGTGACTTAAGGGGTCACCCGAAGGCCAAGGAGGTGCAAGTGGGGCGGCTGAAAGAAAGCCGTGTTAGCTGCAGGTAAGCACGTGCCAGTTGCCAGTTATTAACAATTCGGTTGGCTTGCCACACAATGTTGCCTCACAAAAACCATCTTCTTCTTCTTCTGCTTCTGTCCCTCCCGCGGTACAGTTGTGCTTGCCCATTTTTTTTTTGGGTTGTTGCTGTCAAACGTGTTGCTGACCTGCACATGCTTGTCGGACCGGAATGCAGCCCCAGCCACATATGCTGACCCATCTAATTGACAATTATCTGGAAGTTGTTACGGTCAAGGTGATCCTGGTTAGAAACCGAAAACAAACGTGGCAAATATATACCAATATTTGGTGGAAACTGTACTATTTGTACTTTGTACTTTGCGTGGGTAGAGTTTTGGGAAATAACTGAAACTAAAAACTGAGAAAAATCCCACTAGAATCAGAGAGTTTAGTTCGTAGACAAGGCACTCCCCTCCTTCACTCCATTGTTACATCATTATACCAACAACATTTTCCGAATATAATTATACCCCAATTAGTTTCGTAAAATTCCATAATTTTCGGTAGTAGAACCTACTGCAGAGCAGCAACCATGATTTTGACTTAATCCCTTACGCTTTCCTTTCCATCCCATTAGGCAGGGAAATTGTTCGAGAGGCAGGGCTGGGCTTAGGCTTCCAAATATGTAATGTAGAATGTGCAGAGTATAGAGTGTATATGCCCTAGAGCTCCTTTTCCCAGACCCAAAAGCAGGTATTACATATCGCGCATTCGCAACAGCCAACAGGCAAGCAGGCAGGAGCCAAAATTCTGTGGAAAGTGGGTGAAAGTAATATGCATAATGTAAGTAGTTACACAGGTAAGTAGGTAACTGTGCGGGAGTGACGACTGACGGCTGACGGGGTGACTGTGTGGTTTGTGGGCTTCGGTTGTATAAGTACCTTTAATAACTTTACTTACACGATGCTCGTTTATTGAAATTCCCCACTCGGGGGCCTGGCACGCGCCATCATCGTCCTCGCCGTGTCCTTATCGTCCTTCTTGACTTGACTTTGCCTTGCCGCCTCCTCAACTTGAATGGATTTTATGTTTAGTGCGTTTCGATTCGGGGATGTTGGCGTGATTTTTTTAAGACTCTAATATGGATTTATTGGGAATTATTTAAAAGTTACTTACCATTAGGGAGATGAGATATTAGCTGTAGGTTTTATTAATTTTGAGATATAAACCATAAGCTCTTCGAGTGCTTTCAAAATTACTTAAAAACCAAGATTAAAACTGAGCATTTCGTAATACACGCACAAAACATACTCATCACCCAAAGACTCACGATTCCTTAACCTTTTTTCAGAAAAAATCTAACTCTTTTCTTGATTTAAAAGGGTAAAATTCGATTTCCTTGTAAAAACAAAAACCAGGCTTATTTATGCTTGAAAAAACTAAATTCTCAGGAGAATTTTGCCATCGTGTTACGTAACCATCTCTAGGTGGTGCCTAAAAATTAATAAATTCTCAAAAGTACTCTTTTATCGTGTCACGCAACCATCTCTAGGTGGTGCTCGTGCACCTCGTGTCCGTGCTCGGCGAGTGCCTGTTGGGTATTTGCACATTTTAACGGATTTAATATGAAAATTAACAGCACACACAAACACACACACACATGGTTACCCCACCCCTTCCCCACACACACGCATTACTTAATTGTGCATGGATGTGTGTGTGTGTGTGGGAGTTTGAGTAATTTGCGTTCATAATAATGAATCCTTGGGCCTGCGTTGACGCTGCTGGATGGCGCAGAAAGGCAGTAACAGCTGCACTTAGTTGAAAAAGTTCTTAAAATAGCAATAGCAAATGCTAACCTCGCTCCCTTAATACCTCAGCTCTCCCCCCTTCCCTTGCTCTTCTTGGCAAGTTAAACAATTATTCAGGACGTGACTTTTTGGCATTTAAATATTTATGCGCACACGTTTTTGGCAACAGGAGGGAGGAGGGAGGAAGGAGTAGCAGTAATGGGACAACACACAGCACAAGAATGACAAGTACAACTCTTTAAGGCAGCCTTTTCTTGGGGGTTTTTTTTTCTTCAAATTTTACATTTTTTTAGTCTCACTTGCCAGAGCTGCCAGATGTCTAAAGAAGATGTGTGACAGAAATTGCCTTATTATTCTTATTCTTCTTCATTATGACAAGCAGCCAAGTGACTTTGGTCTTGAGTGACTTGAATCCTAAGAAATCTTATTGGTTCCACTTTGAAATTCAATAAATTGAAATCTTTTTGCTTCATTTTTTTTAATTTGCTTACATATCTAGCTAGGCGTTGCCACCTAATACGAAACGCGTGAGAACTCTTATTGGCATCAAGAGATGCCAGACTTTTTGCAGCCACGTGTTTATTGATAAACAAGAAATATGCTAAAAATAAGAATTATTTAAGTACTTCTGCATTCCGGGCATCATCGCCCGGCAGCAATGCATTAGGATCTCTGCCCTACCCACATGGATTTTTAATGAGTTCACAAGTTTTACCTGTTTAAGCAGCAATTTTCTTACTAAATTGACTTTTTCCACTCAGCGTTGCCACATAATTGAAAGCACACAATTAAGTTCTGGCCGCATAGCAACAGCAAATAAGTGAAAATCTGCACAAAACAGCGAACAAGAAGTTGAGGCTTTGCCTCTCGATATTTTCCCATGGTTTCCGTGGGGGGGGAGTGCCCTTCTTCCCTCCGTAACTCGCATAGTTTTCTGCATTTAAAGCATTGCTTGCTTTCTGCATGTTGGTCTATGTAAATTACTGCACTCCATTTGCCTGTCAACCGCTCTCTGCGAACTTCTCATCTCCCCAAAAGATTTCCTATTTGCTATTTGCCGCTTTCTGCTGCTGCTACTTTCCCATGCAGTCGCCGTCGTCGCCTAAGCAACATAATTTAAGCATTTCCCGAAACGAAAACAACGATTTTTATCAAGTCTTCCGGCAGTAGGGTGTGTGTGTGTGTGCGAGCGTTGCTGTTGCAAAAGTCGCACGCAGCCGCAGATTTATGCGTTCAGGTCAAAGCTAAAATTAAGGGAAAACAATAAGAGGAAGCAGCAGACGAGTAAAAAAAAGGCGTTTAGGTTAAGTCTCAGCAATTGAGATATTTTTACAAGTTTATTACATTCAGTTTATAGCACAATGCATAGTGCAAACATAAGCAGTACAGTTATTAGAACTCTAATGGTAACGTTAAAGATCCAAGTGGTTCTCTGGAGATTTTGGAACGCGCCGGACGTCTGAAGGCTGCATATTTGATCATCCCTTGCCACGACATGCTTCGTAAACTTTTTTTTAAATATAAATTTTGGTGTACGACGCCTATTTTAATAAGAACCATTTGATTTTGTGCATTGAAAATATTACATATTTTTTCATAACTCACATTGTCAGAAAGGGCCTTTTACAACTCAAAGCTTTGTCTTCAAATGAAGTGGAAAAATTCAGCAATTAGAGATGATAGTATCGAAGGAACGTGATATACACTCTTTGATTGTGATCGATAGTTTGTCTTGAAAGCTGCAGCAATCGGTATAATATTTAGTTTATTACATACATACAAATGTCAGTATGTAATTTTCAAGTTAAACCCTGCCAAAGTAACAAATATGTATGTATGTTGGCCGTCAAAGGGTTAATCTTCGGCACAGATCCGCCTGGGATTTTGGTCCCAACAACAACAAAAACAACCAAAATACAGTTCATTGCACTTGGGAACGTGGAAGTGGAACACACAACGTTTCTGGAATTAAAGTCCCCAATGCGGTCACTTTGGTGCGAAAAAGATGGCGGACACGAAACGCAGGAGTGAGTGGGAGAGAGAGAGGAAGGCATTCACGCGAAACGCGCGTTAAATACTTTCTGGTTTCCCCTTCCATGCTATCCTTCTACGCCTCCCTTGCCCCCATCTGGGTGGGCCAATTAATGTGAAAGTAAAAGCGAAACACGCTCTCTCGCGTCCACACACACTCACACACACGCACAAACGCATGGTTATTTACATATACATGCAAATCCCGATGGCCGCTAATGGAGCCCAGTGCGGCCATCTTGGGTGGCAGAGGGAACGAGACGGATAGATCAAGTGGTGTATGCAAGGGGAGAGACACGAGGAAGAGGAGGAGGAGGGGGAGTAATTGGCCCATATAAGCGCAAAAAAGTGACATGTATGTCCCGTTACTTGTCGAACATGAGCAAAATATGCATAACACAAACAACAACAGGATAACAGCAAAAAACAACTAACAAAAGCAACAACAACAGGTGGCAAAAGTACAAAATGGACAGTGTCCTAAAATGGCGGGTGAAAAGCTAGTATAAATTATAAATAATAACGCAAAGTGGCAGCCAGTGTGACCAGGCAGGAATGCAGTAGAAAGAGCTTGTAGTGCGTGCTTTCAAAAAATACCTGGTTTAGCTTTCTTACTTGATTTGGTAAGGTTGCACATACCAAATATGACTAGGAGACTATATTATAGTTATTATTATAAATTGACTTCGAAAAAAAATTCCAAATAAACCTAAACAACTTCCAAGTTTTTCTAAAAAATTTCCAAATAAATTTATAAAATTTAAAAAATTTTTTCCACAATTTCTTGACCCTTTGACCAGGGTGTTTGGTTCCACATCCGGGTCATGCTATTCCGCCATCCGCCAAGCCACAACACAACACAAAAAAAAAAATAAAATAATAAAATTAAAAAAAACTATCAGGAAGAAGGAACGAAGCCGAACTGTTCCCAAATGTGCTGCGTGTGCATGCATATTATGTAAGCACCCGCGGTGGGTGTACCCATTCCCCGAGCCCAATCCTGTCCAGACAGAGACCTGCGGTTGGCAAAGGCTCTCTTTATAGAAACCCGATTTCCTGTCCCTTTCGGCGGCACGGCCCCTGCATAATTTAATTGCAACGGGGCAAGAGCGGATAAGCGCTAAAAAAGGGGAGTCAAACGGGGCGGGAAAAACAACAACAGAGGGGGGGAGGGGTTAAAAATCACAGCAAATGCTGGGATATACCATATAGAATAGGGGCAGAGTAAGCGATATGGCAGCACAAAAGGAGGGCGAGTGCATGGAATATAGGTAATTTGGTTTATTATTAATGGATATGCACGTCGAATGGCCGGTAGAGCGCCTAAAAACATGCAACACACAGCACAAAATGCCACACTGTGTCACCGTGACACGCCCCCTACCCTTACCCTCCCGCACCCAGGACAATCCTGTTGTTGTACATTCGCCATATGCAAATCTGAACAATATGCATAAATAATCGCCACGGACGACCGGCGAGCAAAGCATCTTTGTCAGCCATATCAACATTTTGTTGCACATTTTTTCGCCATTTTTATACTATATACGTTTTTTTTTTTCTTTTTAATTTTTATATTTTTGCAACTCTCATGTAGCGTTAATGCGCTTACAATGACAAAGGAAAATCGGATAGAGAGTGGAGAGTTTTATAACATTATATGGGAAAACTATTAAAATGTAAATTTTTAGGCTTGAATTAAAGATGGCCATCCCAGCTTTGGATCTAAGCACTCTTACTGCTCTTTCTGGGAGTATCAAGATCGTATTATGCTTAATTATTGCCAATAAAAATGAGTACTGAGCGGAATAATCTGTCAGTCGGCGTCTCAATAATGATGTGAAATTAATTTAATAGTCAGCATATTAACATATCGTCAGCAATCAGTTGGATCAGCAACGGTATTATAGGAGGGGTGATGTTATATATAGATTATTTATAATGCCAGTCGAATCCCTGAGGAATATAGTACTTAATAGGTGATGGGAATTTGTAGAGAAAAGTAGTTATTAAACTGAATAGAATTATAATAAATAAAATAAAATGGTTTCTGAAGGAGATGTTTTTGGCTTGCAGTAGTAACCACAGAAGTAAAGATATATAAATCGATATTTTACCGATATGTGTAGGCAACATCGATATTTTAAAACTTTTTTCGAACTCTTCAATAATATCGATATGTAAAAATTTAATACATAAAAGCTTTAAATATTTTTGATAAAACACCGATAACTAAACTCGATAATCGATTTCTTGTCGATATAATATGATATTTTAATGCATTTTATTAATTTTTTCCTCTTGATAAACATCACCAGTAAGCTCCGGTTAATAGATCGATATTTTACATTCAAGTGCAATATTTATCAATATTAAAAAAAAAATTAATTAAATCAAAGTCTGCAATATTTTTGCATTGTTTTAGACATCACTAATAGGCACTGCTTTACAGTTATCCATTTATTTACCTGAAAATATCGCCCAGACAGACTCTCCTCTGTGCTGCATGTTTGCTTCGCACTTGGCTGGGCAAGTTGACATTTCTCGCTCCCCTTCTCCGGTTCTCTGTGGAACTGCACTGTCTGGTAATTTATTTTAATTGATTTTCACATCATTTATCAGCAATGCGAGAACCAACAACAGGGAAAACACTGAGAGCCACGGCTGGCGGGCGGCAATAAAACAATAATAACAGCAAAAACAGCAACATCAACGGCCATCGCAACTCATCCAATTTGAAAATATTTAATGCGAATCGTTCTTAATCAATTTGTACAATTTTAAATGTGCACTGATGTGCATAAATGCAACATTTAATTTATGCAAACAGCAGCAGCAGCAGCAGCAGAAACGATTTATTAAAAAAAAATAAACGATATATTTATATATATATATAAATTAAATAATATCAGAACAGTTAAAAAAAAAGGTGAGGCCAGAAAATGACAAGAAAATGTTCATGGGCGTCCCACCTGTCGTATGCGTGATATTTATACCGCTGACAAAGGAATTTCCAGAAGTAAAAAAAAAAACAGAAAGGAAGCTAACTTTGGCGTGCCGAAGTTATCTGCCCTTATAATTAAATTTAAATTAAATTTAAAAAAAAAATAAATTAAATTTTCGAATCGTATAAAATAATAATGTCTTAAATTAAAGGACATGAAAATAAGATTAATAATAAAATAAGACTTAAGTATATAATTATTGAGTTGATTTTTATTAAGTTTCGCTTTACTTTTTCTTATTTATTTGCCAAATTTACCACCTGCCAAGAAAAAGGTAAACAAAGGCAACTTTCCAAATCGAAAATTGAGAGCCAAAAAAGTGTTCTCCTTAAGTGGCTCTCGCTCTCTTAGGCTCCACTCTCCAGCGATAAGAGAACAGAAAAAAAAACGCGCGCGCGAAGACAGAACAAGTCGAGTATAACAGAAAAGGGAAAATAGTGTTGTCTCACTCACTCTTACATTGCTTGATGCTGCAAATCCCAAACGGCGAATTGGAGTTAATTTTTTTGAAAACACAAACAATATTTAAATTAATAACCTTCTTATTTGACGGGTACACCTTTATGCAGTTTACCCGCTTCTCCTCTATTCCTTCCTTTCTTTCACTTGCATATGCAAACATATTAAAAAAGCAACGACAATTTATTTGCAAAAAAAACGCACGGATCTTGGCCGCTGTAACACAACTACAAAACAGCGACGCGGCTTTTGTTTTTGGGGCTGCTCAATGCTTGCCTCCACTTCACCTACACTTTTCACTGCGCGGGCTAGCTGATTTTCCAATTTTCCGACAGTTTATCCGCGCTTTTCGTTGTTTTTCACTGCCGCGATCGCCGTTTGCTTTTTTCTTGTCCGTTTTGCTCGGTGACGCTTGTCGAAATAACAACACCCACACAAAGTAGAGCGTATTCTTTAAGTCGCTCTCCCGCTCTCAGGATTCCGAAAAAGAGTACTCTCTTTTTAAATAAGAGTAACACATTATAATTTGGATTATTGAAACCTACAGAAGAGATAAGGAGAGAGAGAATTTCGCCCAGCGGCGAATCTAAAATCCCAATATTGTCGCAAAAAAAAATTAAAAACGAATAAAAAGAAATAAACAAAAATTAAAACTGAATAAAATTAATAAAATAACTTAACCCTTAAAATAAAATAACTTAACTAAGTAAAATCAATAAAATACTCTTAACTAAATAAAATCAATAAAAACCCTTAACTAAATAAAATCAATAAAATACTCTTAACTAAATAAAATCAATAAAATTAGTAAAAAAAAAAAGTAACTAAATATAATCACTAAAACCGATAAAATTAATAAAATAACTTAACTAAATGAATTCAATAAAATCAATTAAAGAATTAAAATAAATAACTCAATAAAACAAATAACATAAGTAAAATTAAAAAGTAAATTAAAAAAAAAAATAACAACCGCTTAAAAGACTATCGCAATTTAAGCCTAATTCAGACCCAAAACCCCAACCATATCCCAACAATATCCCAAAAAAATCCCAACCAAATCCATTGTAAATCCCACCAGACTCCAAAACTGCAAAAAAAGCGAAACACGAAAACCGAATATTCAAATAAATGTGACTGTAATTAGATAGGTTTTGGGCGAAATGTAAATGTAAATGCAAAATGTACGCTAAGTGCGAAATGCGATTTGCGAAATGTATTAAGTTCAAATCGAAGGGTGTTTAATTATGGCCATTCGATAATCGACGCACACCGGGTGGCCAGGCCAGGACAGGTCAGGCGACCGACCTCTGACCCCCCAGTGAGGGAAGTGCTGCTGCTGGTCAATGATTGTGTTGGGAATTCGGGAGCCGAAGGCCTGCAAAGGGCCAAGAGCAGACCAGTTGGCCTGTTGCCTCATTAGGCTCCTGGGCGGAGAGGTAATTGCCACAGCATGCATTTCCGCGTTTATTTTAAACGATTGATGGTGTCGGTTGCCTGTCGGAAATCTATTAAACTTGCCGATAGGAAAACGCAAAAGGGGTAAATACCACCACCCCCAATAAAATGCCATGAAAACCCAATCCCTAACTCCCAGCCAAACCAACAACAAACTCAAAGAAACCCATCTGCTTCCTCCACAAAACCAAACTCATAACCAAAATGTAGTCCATTAGATCAATATGCTAAATTGTAGCCACCAGTCGAGCACAGCAGCGAATCCTCTTAAGTACTAAGTTATCCTTTGTTCACAACCAATTGTAAGCTGTCGCAAAAAAAAAAAAAATTCCTTTTGCCCCTACCGATCGGTAGTATCAGCCTTAGATGTATATATATATATATATATTTAGGATATAGTAATAGTCTTGGTTCGGACTTACCCGCATTTGAGGACACTCAGTTGTATTTCGTTCCAATATGCTGACGTGGCCGAGAAGTATCGATGATTATGTCCTTCCGAGTGCAGAGGTTATCAGTTTTCAACACACTTTTATTAATACGCGATTATTAAAACACGATTATTAACACGCGATAACTATCGGACGATGATTAACTCACGATTACTAAAACTGACGTGGCGCGCGAACGGGTGAAAGCGCGGGGAGAGACTGCGGCTGCTGCGGCGAGACGCCTCTATTTATAGCTGCGGGGGAGGGAGCGAGCGCGAGATAGATCGCGAGAGAGAGAGCGCGCTAGGGAAAGAGTTAGAGGGAGATATATAGAGCGAAAGAGACAGGGAAATAGAGAGAAATAGAGAGAGAGAAAGAGAGAGAGAGAAAGAGAGAAAGAGAGAGAGAAAGAGAAAGAGAGAGAGAGAGAGACAAATAGAGAAATATTTCTGAAGTTTGCAAGAGAAAGTGAGATGCAGAGAAATGACTAGAGAAAGTCGGAGATATATATATATATATATATATATATATGTATATACCGATGGATCTCAGCTTAAACCTTAATTCTTCAGATAGAAATCTTACTTGTACAGCTCGTTGTTTACAAAAGTGCGGGAGCGAGGCCGCCCGCTTGGGATATGACGTGTCCCAATAATTTGAGAGTGAGAGTGAGAGTGCCGCTCAGCGAGCGCCACTCAGAGATTGCTAGAATTGTTTTTGTTTTTTGAGCGCGGCTTCGCCTGCTAATGGCTACGTGGCCGGATGTGGACTGTTTACATTGGAGTTAGAGGGAGATGGATACAAATAATGATAGAGCGATAGATTGTTAGAGGGAGATGACAACAGAGGAAAACAGAGAGAGCCAGAGATAGTTCCAAAGAATACAAGAATAAATAAATATAGAAAAAGGCGTGCATCGCCACACACACTCTCACACACACCCACACACTTTCATATAATATAAGGCAAAAAAAAAAAAAGGAAACGGGAAGAAGAATTTTGAAAACGGCACTCACGAACTGCCGTTCTAACCTATTTGCCGCACTTTTCCGAAGAAAACCCAATTCTGAACTCCCAAAATCCTCTCCTTCCTCCCCAAAAGCAATCTCTTACCCAAAATACTGCCCCGAAGTTCAAAATGCTAATTTATAACTACCCAGTAGCCCATAAGAAGCTAATACTCTTAATTAATAAGAAGCCTTACGGATCGGTGTTATCAGCTTTATATATAGGATATAGGATAATAGAATTGGTTCGGACTTACCCGCATTTCAGCATACTTAGTTCGTTGCAATACCGACGACGTGGCCGAGAATTATTGATGATAATGTCCTTCCGAGTGCAGAGGTTATTATCCGTTTTTAGCACACGATTATTAGCACACGATTATTAACACGCGATTATTTACACTCGATTATTAACACCCGATTACTAACACCCGATTATTAACACGCGATAACTATCGGACGACGATTAACACGCGATTACTAACACTGACGTGGCGGTGGCGCGAACGATTTGAAAGCCGCGAGCATACTGAGGCTGCAGCGGCGAGCCGCCTCTGCTTATAGGTGTATGAGATGGATAGAGAGCAGCAGCTCGAGAGAGAGAGAGACAGACTGAGGCTGCTGCGGCTGCAGCGGCGAGCCGCCTCTGCTTATAGGTGTATGAGATGGATAGAGAGCGGCAGCTTGAGAGAGAGAGAGACAGACTGAGGCTGCAGCGGCGAGCCAGCCCTATTATGGCTGCGGTGGAGAGCGAGATAGATCGCGAGAGTGAGAGCTATAGAGACAAAAAGAGAGAGTGAGATATAGAGATATAGAGTCGGTGAAATATATATATATATATATATATATAT
>VNJU01005632.1:0-23592 GCA_008042675.1 Drosophila seguyi | reverse complement strand
CCCCCCACCCTTCCGGGAAGGTTGGGGGGGGGGGGGGGGCGGTTCGCTCTGCCATAAATATTTTCGGTACGTATACGCGTCGAGGAAAATGAAAATTCCATAGCAACTTAAGTTGAGAGAACTGCACTGTCATGACAAATACACAAGGACCCAGGAGGCAGGAGGCAGAACGTAGGAGTCGACGATGACGCGGGCGATGAGATCTTCAGGATGGCACGCACTTCCTTAACCCCCTGCCGCCGGATTGCTTAACCCCCTTAACCCCCCAATGGCGGTGATTAACGATCGCGGCACACGGCGGAAAAGATGAAAGTCGAAGACGCAGGGAGATGCTTGGAACTATTATTATAACATGAAGGGAGAGAGAGGACTCACTCGTTGCTCGTAAGTTCACCTCCAGAGTGAGTTTTCCCCCCTTCGGGGCCGTGCGGCATTCCTAACCAAGAAAAACATTTTCATTCCAAGGCGTTTTTCCGGCGGCGAACGGCAGTTGTTTGAACTTATCTAAATTGTTTTGCCATATTGTTTTCTTATGCCATGTGTGTCGCATCCTTACCCAAGCTGCCTTACACAGGCTCCCTTACTTGCCGGGTCCTGTGGGGCACTCTACAAAAAAAAGAAAAGTCCTTTGAGGAAATAAGGCCTGAAAGTATGCGGAAAATAAGTTTGAAATAAATTTCTTTTATATGAATTACTAAAGTTTTTTATATATTTAAAAAAAAATTTGAAATTTGCAAATCTTTGTTATTAATAATTAAATTTTTAAACTAATTTGTAGACTAATTTTTTCCTTGCTGTGTAAATTTTCTCCTTCCCTCCTTTCCCCCCATTCCTTTGGAAAGTCCCATTGTCTTTAGCAAATTTGCTTTACTTGCACTGCTGCTTATTCATTGACTTTTGTGTTTTGTGCCATTTTCAAATGCCTTCATTTCTCTGCCACACACACATGCATACTTACGTGTACAGAGTACACCGCATCGTTCTGTCTCTTTCCGGCGGTAGCCAGCTGTCTCTTTCGCTCGTGCCGTACGTGTCTATTATTGGTATTTGCTGAATGAATGGATTGTACGTGCCCAAAGGCATTTCGAATAAGTTTTTTCCCTTTGCAGGCATCTCTCTCTCCTTCTTCCTGTGGATTGCACTTCTCTTTCTGTCTCTGTCTCCGCCTTTCTCTTGTTTCTGTGTGTGTGTTTCTCCCTCTCTCTCTTTCCCTTCTCTCTCCCTCCCACAGCGGTTACATTTTGCGGTTGAAATCTAAGCGATTTTACATTGTTATTGTTATTATTGCCACGCATACACACACACACACACGTATCCTTACCCTCATATCCTCACACACACACACACATATACACATGTGCTTTATTTGTACATGCATTTATTTGTTGATGGCGTATTTTTGTTTATTTATGTATTCATATGCAATGTCGAAAATAATCGTTAATATGCTGATAAAATACGCCCCCGCAACAGAGTGTGCATTGTCCTAGGGATGATATCGAAAGTATCGAAATGAAACAAAATATATCGAACTATCTGAAAGAGCTAAAAAGTAGCTAAAAATTACTATATAATTGTAATAATTTAATATAATTTATGTTACTTATAAGGAAATGCTTGAATAACAATATGAGGACATATTTTAGTTAATGCAATTATGAACCCTTAATAATATCGAATATTATCTATATAATCGATATAATAAAATAGTAAAAATTATCGATGTTTACTATTTTATAATATTTTATTTTTGTATATTAAAAATAATGTATACTTTATAGATAATATTACCTAAAACTTACTCTCCTTGAATTTTAAATTAGGTATATTTTCCTTTAAAAAAATTATTGAATTAATAACTAAAAAATTTCAATAATTCCTTACCATCCCTACCACGTGCCGTCCTCCCCCTTGCTTTTTAAAGCCTTTCCCCCCGCTCTCTCTCTCTCTATCTCTCTATCACCCCTTCAAGGCTACGCCTCTGTCAACACTTGGCTTCATTTTTCATTCGCTTCCATTTCCATTCCATTGAACTGCCGGCAAATATGGTATGCTAATGAAATGCCGTAATGCATTGACTAATAAACAAACAGTGCCCGGAATGTAGGCAACACACAGCCGCCTCACACACACACACACACACACACATAACACACACACAGCACACACACCGAGAACAGCTTACATTTTTTGTTGGCCAGCAAAATGGGCAAAGTTTTTGGCTGCTGCGCCCGTAAATTTGTATGCAAATATATGGGGAATGCAGATGCGGATCTAGCCAGCCGCCTTTGGGGGATTGGGCGGAAATCTCTGCTGGGCCTAAGCTCTAAAAACCTTAAATATGAATTAAGTGTAAACATGGCTAAAAGTTGATTTTCAACAATATTTGCATTTATAATAATTGTAATTTCTTTCCTGTGCGCTGGCTGCCAGCGCGCTGGGGGAAATGATTTCGAAAGGTTTTTGTTGCATGTGTTTTTATTAGGGTTTTATTTTTGGGAAATTTTGTGCTAAATAAAAACAAAACAAATAGAAATAAGGCGAAGTGACCGATGAAGAGGTATTTTTATTAATATTAAGATTAACTTTAAGGCAAGACTTAAAGGAAACACTTGAATATATGTACATATGAGTTGATTACTCATACGCCGCGTTGCCTTTGCTGAAATATTTATGTTTGTTTTATTTAATAAGATTGTTAGGAGTTTATTTTATGATAATAATTAAGTACGTTAGAAAAAAGGAGCTTGAAGAATATTTTAGTACCTATTAAATATTGGAAACATTACTCATACGCACCGTACGTTTCAAGCATTCACAACATTACTCATACGCACCGTTTCCCTTAAGGATCACAGTTTAATTTGTTATTTGATTTGCCCTAAAATTGTATACCAGTAACTTGAAATAACTTTTTATTAAGTGGAAATCATTAAATCGTTTTTTGCACAGTTTCCATTTTAGTTTTCTAACAAAACTTTTGTTTCGCTGGGAAGAGTGTGTATAAAAAGCATTTTTGAGGGAGGCACACACACACACGAGAATAATACACTCGCAATTATCGATGAAAGTCATAAACCTTTGTCTGTTCATTTTTAGTTTTTGACTCGCGTATATATATATTTGTTCCTTTTTTGGTTTTTTGCCTTGTTCCGTTTACTTTTGCCAGATTACCGTAGATTACTCACCCACGCACAGACACACAGGAGTCTTCCTTTCGCATTTTACTTTTTATTCTTTTATTTTTATTTTTTTTTTTTTTGCGGCTTCCTTCGCCCCCCACCTAGTCCTGCAGTTAGATATATATTTAAAGTTGGGCGTTGGGAAAGTAAAAATAAAATGGAATAAAATGCAGATTGAATTTGAGGGCGACAACTTTGCTGACGTTGCCGACGACAACAGAGTAATATTACTCACAGTTCCCATCGCACACACACACACATACATATGCAGATACACACACACACATGCTGAATACTGGCATCACACAGATACGCTCACCCACACACATGCTTACAAGCAGGGACCGTAAAAAATAAGCAAGTAATGCGCAAAATACAAAACCCACATTGCCTTCAAAAGGAGGTGCTACAGGGGGGCGGAGGACACTGAGAAAAATGTAAGAAAAATTATGAGAATTTGTATTTGAAAGCTCTTTTTTTGTAAGATATATTAAAAATAATAATTTTAATAAATTTTAACCATATTTATTATATTTTTAAAGCAAGCATTTAAAGAGTTTTCTTGGTTATTTAATTTTTACTTAACTTACTTATTTTGTAGATGATTGCACCTTATTTTATTTAAATAAATTAGTGCGTGAAATTATTAAATTACATTTTTATACGAGCTATAATCTTCATTTTATTTTATTAAATTTATAATTTAATTTGCAAGTCTTAGAAAATGTGTAATATTTGTATATTATTTATTTCTTTTATTATTTAATTACTTTTAATTGTGTTTAGCATTAATTATAATAATTTATTAAGCCGCTCATATTTTTCTCTCTGTGTAGGCCAGGGATATGGTGGATATTGTTGGTAGTTGGGGGGATAAGGAGAGGCAAAAGCCCGGCTATATACTATAAGTACGATATGTAGTTTGACGTTATCCAACGCCAACACACTGAGAACAAATGCGAGCCTGAAAACTGAAGGCTGAAGGGATAAGCGTGAAGAAAGGACTCGCAATAATGGCTGGGGAATAGGGGGGAGGGGCAGGAGTTGGCTGGAAAAATAAGGAGCGGTGCTGAAAGTCGACGTGATCGTATGCGAATGCGATTGTGCGGGTGTATTATGTATTTGGTGCATTTTAAATCGGATTACTTAAGGCAGCAACAACTATGTGCGGCTTTAGCTTTTGTTGTTCTCCGTTTTCTTCTTTTTCCTCTCTCTTTCCTGTGTGTGTGTGTGAGAGAGGGTGGTGGGTTGGTTGCGGTGTTCCATGTGTGCGAGTTGAGTTCTCTCATTGTTGCCATCATCGGAGATATCGTTGTCAACGCGGAGCGCCCATAAACCGTTTATTATTATTTACAATTTTCGCCTCGGCACTGGCAAATATTTTCAAATCACATAGCGACACATCGCTAGACACGTGCCACTGCACCGCCCACTTGCTACACTCACTCCCCCACTAGTTCGACCCCATTTCCCACCACCGCTTCACCACCCACTTCAGTTTTCCGCCCATCGAGCTTGGCAAATGTGTTGGCAACGTGTCGGCATTCAATGGAAAAACTGAATGACAAACTCCGATCCGCTTGATGGCTTGGATGGCCAACTGCCAGTCGCTTGGTTTATCAATCCATCAATTGAATTGCCCGGAAAACTCCACGGGAATCTTAATCGAGCAAAGCCAATCGATGGGGGGGTTTTCCCCTCGATTGCAAAAACCATCATATTTTCAGTTAACTTGTGGAATATACTGTGTATATTTGGTGGCTCCTAAAAGAGTTATGATTTACAAAATAAATCAATTTAGTGACTAATTTTACATTGCATTTTCCACTAATTTTCATCTGTTTGATTTGTGATATTTAGAACCTTGGGGAAACATGGTTTGGGCCCATCAATCAACTGCATTACACACTTATTCAATTTACAGGGCCACTGTTGCACTCGCTGGTAATCCATCAAAGTTTATGGGTTTATAATTGAAAACAGGGGGACTCTGGGGACTCTGAAAAATCTGTGATTATGACTATTTTGTTAGGGTATAGTTTGAAATATTTAAATGTATAAAGCAAAAAAATAAAACTACTATTAAATACAGAAAAGATATATTTATTGTAGAACCATTTATCAATTTACAATTCATTTCCAAATTTAGACAGAAAATATTTGAAAAATCAAGAACTGAACTCAATTAGTTGCCTATTAATTATAGAAAAAAAAACAATAAGAAACAATAAGAATTTTTGAGAACTTCATATAAATATTTTCTTAATATAATAATATTATTTTATTGGGATTTTAATGCCGAATCGTAAGATTTATGACTTCTGGCAATCGCCAGATTATTTGTTGGTTAAATTAAAGCTTAAAAATGTCATAACTTTCTTAAAAAAGCATCCATTTTGCTTAGTAAAATTTTTCTGTGCTAGTTGTCACTAGGTTAATAAATCTGCATACTATATTTAAAATTAAATGAAAAATCTTCTTGAAAATTTTTCACATTACAATTTTTTTTTTAAGTGGTTCACATTTTTGGCTAACATCTTCAATGGTTTTTTGGCCATAACTTGGCTTAAACTCAACCGATTTCATTCTGGTTTGGTTTTATCTTTTCAGTTTTTCGAGGCAAACTTTTCTGCATTCAAAACTCAATATCTATTTTTTCTTGCCAATTTTCGAAAATTTTGATGATGTTACCCCTTAAATTTTTTTGAAAAAATGGTTAATTTTTTTTTTGTGCAGGAATTAGCTAGATCGATTCAGCTTTCGATGCTGATCAAGAATATATATGGTTTATAGGGTGGGAAATGACTCTTTCATGGAGAAAAATTATAATATCTCTTAAAAATGTGAAAAATTTACTTGTAAAAATTATAATTTTTGAAAAAATATAAATAAAATTTAAAATATGCCAGACTTCTGTAATAGTTTAGCAATTCGGTTAATATTCTATTGTTCACCTATCGATCGATGCGAATTATGAGCAATTAGGGTGGTTCTGTATCTAGGGGTGGTGCTGCCATTCAGGGTTCAACGCTGAACCGAACCTCCGGCTGCCATCAATCTTTATCGACAAAACGGCAAACTGAAACAGCAGCGGAAATAGAAGTGCGCGCCATAAGTGCACTTCCGGTGTTGCCATACAGCAGCTGTTGTTGTTGTTGTTATAGCACAGCCCGTCACACACAAACGCACACACACACACACACACCGATGTTTGCATCAGTGGTTGACTATCATTTCACTAACGAGATTTGCACACATTTTACTGAGGGAACGAGAAAATGGCGGTGGAAAAGTTTTAAAATTCCGGGAAAATGCATAGCATTTTGCCCATTTTTCACTTTGCTATCTGTAACTATTGCCATTTGTAATAACATTTAAGCCCAGTTAGTAACCTTTACATTGCTGTGGGGGAGATAAATAGAGGGAGGGAGGGAGGTACGGTTTCTAATCAAATTCTATGTTGCATGCGGTTAGGTACAGTGCAGAAGAGCAGTATGAAGGTTATAAGTTGATGTAGGAATTTTTAAACAAGTATTATAAGGTATTAATATAGATTTTTACTTCTAAACAAGAAATTAAGCTAACCGAAGTTCGTATAAGTACTAAGTTTGCAATTGTATCTGCGGAACGAGACCCATTTACATTTTTCTTAATTTAAAATATTCCTACGAAAAAAGGGTAGCTTTTAGCATTTTTCTTTTCATTTGTATTAAAATAAAGAAGTAATAATGAAGCAAAATAAAATTTAAATAGTTATGATTTATAAGTCCTTTAAAATAAGTTGAGGTAAAGGGTTCTATAGTTTCAAAAAAAAAATAATTTTTGGCAATTTGTTAGATTTTTCTGAAATATTTAAATACTATAATATTTAATTTCAACAGTGCGTATACGTAATGCCTGCCAAAAATTACGTATACGCAAGGGTGTATTTATCATCTAAGACTTAAAAAGAAATAGTTAACTGACATAAAGAATAATTTAGAAAAAGCAATAAAATCTTTAAGTTTATGCATTTTATAAATATGCAATTAAGATATTTTCTTCACAAAACAATAATTCGTTTTTTTCAAATTTGAAACATTTCTACATTCGTAAAAATTTATATATTTTAGGGTTTATGTGAATATGTTTAAAACCACAAAGTACTTGCCGTGTTTTTTGCATTTATCTGTATATTTCATATTTAGAGGCAAACATTTACAGATTTATGTTAAAAAGTAGAAAAGAAGACTAAAATATTACAAAAAAATTGGCGATCAACTCAATAATCGAATGGTAAAAAATTCTTTTAGTTTGTTGTTAACTTCTGATTTAAATAAGAAAACCCTTCAAGGGTTTATCATTTTCAATATATTTTTATTGAATATATTATATTATATTATATTATATTATATTATATTATATTATATTATATTATATTATATTATATTATATTTAAAGAAATCATTTTACCAACTGAAACTCCGTTTCAATCAACAAATTTAATTCCTTTACCGTTGAACTCTTTTAAATAAAATTAAATCCAATGAATTCATTTTACTGATTCCACCAACCGAATATGAAACATAATGGCGAGACACGCCGCCGCTCTGGCGATGCGGAAATTCTCTCGCCTTTGCCCAGGTGAGAGAATGCGTGCAGTTACGTGACATCTGTCAGTTGCACCTGCCACTGCCACTGCATCGCGGGTAGCCTTTGTTTCCGCTTAGGCAGGAGCAAACAGGAACAAACAGGACGAAGCTGGCGAGCTGCGAATTGTTAACTGGCAGCTGTAAACTGCGGTTGCCACCCTTGTGAACCCTTTGACCTCGCGATACCCTTTGATCCGTGGGCCGACTTAACCATTAACCAAATTTGATGCCTGGTCAAATTATTGCCACGCAGCGGCAACTGTGTTTGGCTTTTGGGCATTTTGCGCAGGTAACAACGGGATATGCGGTTGCCAAAGCTAAACGGTTTTGGTTTTTGGTCAACAACTAGAGATTGTTAGCAGAGGAAGATAGGGAAATATATTTCCCTTAAAAAAATTATGTTCTAATAAGAATAATATTACAGGGGAATTGTAATTTAAATTTCGTTTAAAAAATACTATTAGCTGCTTTTTTAAGCTCGATACCTTTATTCAACACTAGAAATATATTTGAAATATTTTATATATATTTTTGTATCCCATCAAACTATATAATTGCTTGCTATACAGATAAGAAATTGGTTTTTGGGGTGATTCACTGTGAATTTTTAGTACCAAAATAGTCAATTTTTTATGGACAAAATCGTTAGGCCAATTGACCATTGGCCGCTCTCCACATTGTTATCCCATATCCAATTTTGGCCAAAAAATGTGAACACACATGTATATATATATAGAGTATATATATATATATAGTATATATATAGATAGCATGCGTTCAAAATGTCAGACATATTCTCAATTCGCAATTCCACTTTTGCCGAATTTGGGTCGCCAGTTGAGTGCTTTGCTTTCTATTTTTTTGTTGGGTTTTTCGGTTTCTGGCCGAGATATAAAAAAATATATATAACCACTAAATCGTACATAAGTGAAACAAACAAAACAAAACAAAACATAAAAAAAAAGAAGTACTAAAATCAATAAGCGAACTCAACTGAAGGATCTAAATATATGCAAGGCAGAGGAGTGTGCTCCAAAGGAATCGAGATATAAAAATGATTTCTAAACTGCTTATTTGTCAGAAGCACAAGCACATCTCAATTGCTGTGCACATAAAGAAAATATTTGTATTTTATTTCCTTAAATTTATAGTCAAAAGTTAACAAACTTGGAAAAGAAAAGCAACTATAAAAACTAAGAATAAATATTTATAAAATGGTTGAAGAATATATAAGAATTTATGGTTGTTTAAATATAGGAAATAATATTCAAGAGGCACCTAAATATATAATAAATATTGTTTATTCTAAGGAAATTGAATATTTATTATTTTCCTGCAAATAAACAACATCTCAATTGTTGTGCAGATAAAGAAAATATGTTTAAAGGGAAAGTTAATTTTATTTTCTTAAATTAATAGTAAAAGTTAACAAACTTTGAAAAGAGAAAACCATGAAAAATAAGAATTAATATTTATAAAATGGTTAGAAGTATATATTGGAATTTATGGTTTTTTAAATGTAGGAAATAATATTCAAGAAGCATTTAAATTTATTTGCTAATAAAAATATATAATAAATATTTTTTATTCTAAGGAAAATAAATATTTATTAAGTAAGAAATAATATTTATAAAATGGTTAGAAGAATATATTAGACTTTATGATTGTTTAAATATAGAAAAATAATATTCAAGAAGACTATTTATTAATTTGATAATAAAAATATATAATAAATATTGTTTATTCTTAGGAATATACATATTTATTATTGTTTATTCAAAGGAAAATAAATATTTATTAACCACCTAAGTTTATTTGCTAATAAAATAGATAATAAATATTTGTTGTTCTAAGGAAAATAAATAATAAAAATAGATAATAAATATTTTTTATTTTAAGGAAAATAAATATTTATTATAAAAATATATAATAAATATTATAATAAATATTTATTATTTTCCTTAGAATAAACAATATTTATTATTTATTTTTATAAGCAAATTAATATAGTTTTCTCTTGATTTTAATTTTTCTATATTTAAACAATCAAGTTCTAGCAAATATGTATTCTAATATTTGCCTTACAATTTTCATTTAATATTTATAAAAAATATGTTTCATATTTACCATGTTTTCCCCCAAAATTTTCTCTACCTTTTTCCCCAAATTCCCTTTATTTTTTCCACTTGCAAAAATAACGAGCACTTGCTGAAATTGAGTGCGAGTAAAAGCCTTAAGCTTGGTCATAGCTTGAGATCTCTGGCCACGCCCCCAAAGAAATTCCCAGCCACTTGAGATGTGGCCTCTTCAACAGAGAACCACAAATCGAGGACAGTATTCAGAATTTAAGGTGCAGATTTCAGGTTTCATCTCTGTCGTAATATATCACATATCAAAGAACAAAAGAATAAACACATTTCTGTTTTTGAATTTGATATGCCGCCAGAGTGATATTTCCCGCCCACAGGTAAACCATATGTGGAGCACAGGCTTAGCCATTGGTGAAATCTATTACTTTGCGAATTGGTCAAAAAAGTCGGACAAACGAACGGCAAACAATGGCCCAAAGCCGTTTACAAAACGCCGGAATTATGACATTTAATTAGCCCGAAATATGTAGCCACCACCACCGGTGAAAGCCCAATCGAATTGAATGAATGGATAAATCTTTTTTTTTTAAGTTCCAGCTGGAGGAGAGATGAGTGTTTTGCATTGGAAAATTTTATATTCCATATTTTTAGTTGAATATTTGAAATGTTTCCTTAAATAGAATAAATTTAAATGAGCTTGAGAGTGATATATTATTTTCAAGTTGATTTATTCACTTTTCTGACACATTTTGTGCCATCACTAATGGCTCCTGCAACCTGCAACCTGCAACCTGCAACTGTTCCCACCGATACCTAAACCAATATACCGACGACCGGGACTGGCATTAGCATTTAGCATTTAGCATTTTGCATTAGCGACGGTATTTAGAAATCGACGCCTAATTAGCGCATTGTTGCATCCATAATGTTGCAGTTGCAATGGAAATGCCAGAAAGCGATTACAGCCGCCATTCAGCTGGGGATATTTAGTGGATACAGATATGTTTATGTTTGTGCATTTGCATATATGCATATGTGTGCATATATGTGGCACTGGCAGTGGCAGTGGCATGCACCGATATGTTGCATCGAAAATAATGCAAGCGAAACATTCAATCGGCGGCAGTTTGGGGATTTACACCTGAACAGCAACGTGCCGGATTTTCCGGTCACAGTGGTCACTATTAAGTTAAATTTTTGCTAAAAAATTAATTAATATTTTTTCTAAGGTTTTAATAAATCTCTTTTTAAACCTCACATAAAGGTTTTCAGTGAGAGCTGACCCTTAGCTGTGTTGCCTGTTTTCACTGTCACTTTTGGCTGGTTGAAAGGGGTGAGGCAACTATATATATATATAGAGAGCCACATCCGAATCCGAATCCAAAAACGGAATCACAAGCAGAACAGAAGCTGCAACTGGAAATAGACGAGGAAACTTGCGGTGCACTTTGACATTTTGGCGCATGTTGAATCAGGTGAAAACCCAATTACATGTCCCGCCCTATCTAGTCGCTTCACTGGCGACAAAACGAAACGTGCAGACAAGTTATCATTCTGGCCAACTTTGGCCAGAGAGCCCCACACACCCTTAGCCACAACCCTTAGCCACACCCACACCCACACCCACACACCCACATCCACACACCTCGTAATGTTCCCTCCCAGCGCCACCCATATCTCTCCGGGATGTCCTTGTGCGCTCTGCTTATTACAAGAGTGGAGAACGCTTTGCGGGCAAAGGCACTGAAAAAAATAAGATTAAGTCTTCTCTTAACAAATTTCTATTTTTTTAATTTATAAATTAATTACGCTTATAAGTTAAACTTATAAAAACTAACAAACAAAATCTTGCCAAATTAAAGTTAAAGAAATTTTGACTTCCATATAAATAATTTACCATTCGAACCCATTATCCCTTTTTAAACTATTGTATAATATTTTTTTTTGTTTTTTAGTATCTCTAAAAATTTCTTTAAGTGCATTTTGGAGGGTAAAAACACCTGTGCATCCACCGAATGCCAGCTATCTCCCAAACTCCCGCACGCAAATTATTGTTGCAATGAAACTTAAGCTGCTTAAACTTGCTGAAGCGCTTCCTTTTTGGCCAACGGATGATGTCTCCATCATCGTCCTTGTCGTGTGTCGTTGTGATGTGTTAGTGTGTATGTGTGTGTTCGTGTGTGGGTGTAGAGCAGGAGGATGCGGATGTTTAACCAGGGTTTTTGGTGGCAAGCACACCTGAAATCTGGCGGGTCAAAATTGAAAAGTTTAATAGATTGCGAGTCAGGGATTAAGTGGGCAAGTTTAAATAGTGAGAAGAGGGGGGAAAAAATATTAATATATAATATATAATAGTGAGAAGAGGGGGGAAAAAATATTAAAGAAGCTAGAAATAAATTTGTAAGATTATTATTTATAATATAAATATTATTATTATTATTTTACATGCCAAAAAAAAAGTAACTTGCTTTAAATGCAATAAAAAAGCTTATAACAAGGCCAGCAAAATAAATTCCCATTAATTGTTACAACGCAAATAAGTGAACATAAACAAGGCAAGATCCTGCTTAATTAAATAGGAATCCTTGAAACATTTCGAAATTCCCCCCAAAATACGGCCTCCTGAATGTTTTCATTGCAAATAAATCATTGTTAATTTACAAATGCCCCAAAAACCATGACGAGGACAAGTGACCAACAACATTCCCGGCTAATTAGGCCCCGAAAATGTGCCATTTCTGCCATTAAATAAATGGCACAAATGCGAAATTAAATGGCCAAAGAACATGCGGCCATTTGATTGATGTCCTGGTTGATGTTTTCCTGGCTACGGTTTCTATATCTATATTATTTTTTTGTATTTTCTATATTTTTAGTTGTATTTATACATAGAGTCTTACTAGAACTTTGAACCCTTAAAGGATATTATAATTTTAGGCAGTTTGTCTATTTGTTCTTTATTTTCATTGTTTTATAAATTAAAACGGTTTAGATGGAAGATTTTTATCTTACACCTTAAATGCTTTTAAAGTCACATCTTTAATTTATTTATTTAACACAACCTAAAGCCTTAATCTTAGAGAACAAAAAAACACAACAAAGAACATCCAAAAACATATAAATATACAATATATTCCCTGCATCGTTTAATCCCATATTAAATTCGCACAGTCAAATGACTTCACACTAGATTACCCCTCAGCAGGAGCAAATCCGATACTCTTCCCCCTCTCTCGCCCGAATGAGAATCCTTTTCCTGTTCCTTTTCCTGCCCAGCTCCAGCTCCCATCTCTGTCTGTCTGTGTCATTCATATCAATTTCGCATATTTTATGACTGGCAAATGAAGCCGTTGGCAGGCGAATGAATATCTGCCGGAGGGGTAACTCTGTCTTCGGCCTCGGTAATAATATAATACAAGGGGTTGCGCCTCGTTGCTCTGGCAAATCGAATTGAGGCTCTCCTCCTAAGGCAGAGTAAACAAATCCAATTGGAAACGGAAGTTGAGCACAGGTTCAGTCAGGGTTCATATTTTTTTTTTGTCGTATATTTTTCTAGTAACAATGAAATGGGGGAAACAAATTGTTAAAGCAAAATATATTTGTAGGAAATATATATAAGAATTTGATTTAATTTAAAAAGTCCTTGCTAGGCTTATTAATTAAAAGATACCTTTATATATGCATATAAATTCACATATATTTAAATAAATATAAGGAATATATATAAGAAATTAATTTAATTTATAAAAACCCTTGAGAGGCTTATTAATTAAAAGATACCTTTATTTAAGCATATAAATTCACATATATTTAAATAATAATAATATAATAAATATAAATATATATACATATATATATATAAATAAATTTAATATAATATACTAATAATAATATAATAATATGTATTAAATATGTATGTGTGTAATATGTATTTAATATCTTCCTGTTGGTCCTTCCAATTGGCTATCGGCGAGTGCATTAAGCAAGTCCCTGACTAATCCGTAAATTACTCTGGGTTTTTCTGCTGCCTGAGCCAGAGAAGGATTATAAGCAGGTGAATGAAGGTCCTGGAGCCGAAAAATAAAAACAGCACAAGAGGAGGGAGGATTGAGGAGCGAGGAGCGAGGAGCGAGGATTGGGGACTGAGGACTGAGGAGCGAGGACGAGGAGCGAGGATTGAGGTGCGAGGTTTGAGAAGCGAACAGCGAGGAACTGAGGACCGTGGACCATGGACCCAGGACACAGGACTCTCCGCAGCTTCAGCAGGGATGACGACACCTTTGTGGCTGACCCGTGCTGCCTGCTACGGCCGTATTATGCGCTCCCACACACACGCTTCCCCCCCCTGCTTGGTCTGAGTTGATTACGTATACGCAGCGTTGGCCCCCAGAACACCGTGCAGTGAGTTGATTACGATGAACACACGCACACTCGCCGCGAAATATATGCCAAGTAATTTGCATAAACCGCGAATCGGAAGCCCGCAGACAGACAGAGAGACAGACACATGACGATGACACAGATGATCGGCATCAAAGGAGATGCGAAAAAACCCAAATTCTCAAACGTAGAAACCATTGAAGCAGGAGAATATAATGAACAAAGCCTTTATCTAACTGAGAAAATTCCAAAAGAAAGGTTTTCCTCTTAACTTGGCATCTGTTTCGAATTTTCTTTTACTGTCAAATTTGTAGATTTCCACATTAATTAAACAAATAATATATATATATATTTATATATAGTATTTCCAAAAGTTACCTATTAAATTCCAAGGACACCATGGGTGACGACGTCCAGCTGTCCGATGGACCCAATGTCTGCGGTCTTCGTCTCAGCGGATCGGTGGGCTGGCACCGGCATACGATCTCACCGGAGGATACGATGGCCCGACTGGCCCTTAATTATAATACCAGCATCGGAATGATATGCCGGGCCAATAGGATGCATGGCCAGGATGTCCTGCAGACGCGTCGTCACATCTGGGTGCCCCTTTCGACGGCCCATTGCCAAATATTTAAGGTTCAGGGACCAATGCAAATCGGCAGAGAGGAACAACAGCCGCTGTTCAGTCCCAGTGCCACCTCAAGTCCATATCCCAGGAGTTCTTCGCCTTCTATATGCTTTCGGAGCTCCTTTGACCTGCTGCCGCATTTTCAGCGGGAAACTTCTCCGAATCCCGATTATTTGGCCGATGAAACTGATCCTTTGTTGATCTATCCCTAAGGAGAGGGCATTCTAAATGCTCCACAGAGAGACAAGAGTTGTACAATCCAAAGTTTGATCACAACAGAAATTTAAAGAGGTTTTTCTTCGTGTTCATTTTCATGTTTTTTTTTTTTATATTTTATAAGTTATATCAAGCTGTAGCGCATTCATTTTGGTATCTTTTTTGAAAAGTCCTGCCTGAATTCTGTTTCAATGGCCAAGGAAACAAAGCAGAGATGCCAAAAACGGCGAAGGGAAAGGCGAAATGGCGAAAGGCCGACAACCGCGACAACCGCCTGTCGCGCTGATTAGAAAACCCCTCCTTTGGGCCATGTCTTGCACAGAAATTGGCTCTTAATTGTGGCAAAAGTGGCAGAAGTGAATTTGCCAGCAGCAGGATGCAATTAAGACATTCTGTCGCAGCTCCGGCTGCTGCTCCTGCTGCTGCTTCTCCGATTTTCCCCACTTAGCTGGACTGTTTGAGAAGCGCCGAGAGAGGCTCTAACCGGAATTTCAACGGAATTCAACGAAACTCGACGGAATTCCGTGTGCTCCAGTCCAGATAAGCCACCCCGGAATGACCCCAGCTCACCTGCTTGCTCGCTGGTCATATTCAAATGTGAATATTAACTAATCTGGGCGAGTGGGGGGTCGGGTCAATGCGACACCCACTCAAAAAAAGCAAAAAAAAAAAGGACCTTTGGACGTGAACGCGGACTTGGACGCGGACAAGGACGCGGAGGAATATGCGTACGTGCTCGTGTGATAAATTCACATTTTCCGGCTGACAAGCGGCAGCCAGGACAATCGCTACGGCATTGATAGACATGGCAAAAGGACCAAGGCAGCGAAGGCAGCGAACACAGGACGAACGCCCAGGTGAAGCCAGGTGAAATGGCTGCCGTGAAACGTAGCGGAACGCCGGTGTCAAAAAGGAAGTGCCAACAAAAAAGCCACCAAAAAAAAAAAAAAGCACAAGAGAAAGGGAGAGAGAGAGAGAGGGGAAGAAAGAGCAAGGGAAAAAGATGGGTGGGAAAATCCGGGGCCATCGCCTAGTTTGGTTTTGGTGCTCGAAAACCAAACGACGCCACATTTTGTGCCTTTCTGACAGACGCAACTTTGAAATTGCTCTGATTATGCGAAGGCGACGGCAAAGGACTCCGACGAGCATCAAGCATCGAGCATTGAGAAGCGAGAATCGAGAATCCGGGTCCTGGGATTCGGTAAGGGGGAATCCCCATCACGGGACTCAATGGCATGTTGACAATGATAACGAAGTTGGTCTCTGACTCTCTCTGTCTCTGCCTGGATAGTGTCTGCTGTGGCTTGGTATATATATATATATATATATAAAAAACAAAAGCTCACATTGCCAAATATCAAATGTCGCATGCCGGCATTAATATTTCATGAGAAATCATAGTTTGCTGATGCGTATAATTCAAAGGAATTGCAATCTGAATTAATTTTTTGGAATCCCCATGCCGGAGCTGTCCTGGCAGGTGTCCTGGCATTTATATTGATTCGCTTTTAGAAAATTTACATGGATTGATATTGATTGATGAGTGCGGTCAGTCTCACTTGCCGATTAAATATATATATAAATATTATTTTTTTTACGGATGCGAATGCATCTGACGGATCGATGCAAAGCGGGGAAGGTGAAAAGGGAGAAGGACAGCAACGATGATGGCAAAGTTTTTAGCTGAAACGAAACTCATTTATTTGTTTTCCGCCGTGACAGTTGAACCATGTAATTATACACAGACAGCCAGGGGGGAGAGGAGTCTCCATCTCCGTCTCCATCTCCGTCTCAGTTTCAGTTTCAGTTTCAGCTCGGTTTGGCTTTGGCTTTGGGTCCTGAGGATGCGGTAGACGGCGGGGGCGGACTTATGAATTATGACAGTTTTGCACACCACGCACAACTTTTGGCCGGGACTTTCAAATAGAAATTATTAGAAAGTTTGCCAGCGAAAGCGAAAAGGGGGGGACAGCTGTAGCTGCATGGCACGAGATTAGTGCAATTGGAGAGGGATGTCCAGGGGGAATCCCCCAATTCCAGTTCCCAATCTGAATCGCTTTGAGCAGTGAAAGCACTGAAAGCACCGAACACCAAATGAGAAATGGTTTGCGGAATTTCCAGTTCGGGCCACAATCCAAGGCATTCTCTCATATTGAACGTTTTGAAGGTTTTACGTTGAGTTTTTGATTTATGTTTGTTTGCCAAAGGGGGCTCCGAGCGGAAGCAACGGCAAAGTGGATGTCACATGGGGATTATGTTCATAAATGGCACATATGTATGAATGGATGGAGCAGCTGCAGGCTGCAGGCAGCAGTTAGGCGACAGCCTTCCTTATCGAAAAGGGAAGAATGCAAAAGAGGTATCATTACAACCAAAAAAAATTTAAAAAACACTGTGGGAGCAACACTACTCAAGCAAAATGATTGTAATTTTCAATGATAATTTTTGTGGATTAATCAAAGCTTAGAAATGACTCAAGTCCATCAAAAATGCATTAATTTAACTTCTGGTTTGGTTTTTTCTTCTCAGTTTTTCGAAACAAACTTTTCTGCATTCAAAACCCAATATCAATTTTTTTTTGGCAATTTTCGAAAATTTTGATGATGTAACCTCTTAAATTTTTTGGAAAAAATGGGTCACATTTTTGGCCAACATCTTCAATGGTTTTTTGGCCATAACTTGGCTTTAACTCAGCCGATTTTACTCTGGTTTCGTTTTTTCTTCTCAGTTTTTTGAGACAAACTTTTCTGCATTCAAAACTAAATATCTATTTTTTTTTACCAATTTTCAAAAATTTTGATGATGTAACCCCTTAAATTTTTTGGAAAAAATGGCTCACATTTTTGGCTAACATTTTCAATGGTTTTTTTATCATAACTTGGCTTAAACTTAACCGATTTCAGTCTGGTTTGGTTTTCTCTTCTTAGTTTTTCAATACAAACTTTTCTGCATTCAAAACTTAATATCAAATTTTTTATTGGCATTTTTTGAAAATTTTGATAGTGTAACCCCTTAAATTTTTTTCCAAAAAATGGGTCACATTTTTGGCCAACATCTACCATTGTTTTTTGATCATAACTTTGCTTAAACTCAACCAATTTCTCTCTGGTTTCGTTTTTTCTTCTCAGTTTTTCGAGACAAACTTTTCTGCATTCAAAACTAAATATCAATTTTTTTTTACCAATTTTCGAAAATTTTGATGATGTAACCCCTTAAATTTTTGGGAAAAAATGACTCACATTTTTGGCTAACATTTTTAATGGTTTTTTGGACATAACTTGGCTTAAACTCAACCGATTTCTCTCTGGTTTCGATTTTTCTTCTTAGTTTTTCAATGCGAACTTTTCTGTATTCAAAACTCAATATTTTTTTTGTAACTTGTGAACTTTTACAAGCCTTACTGTTATACGAAGGATAGTCTTACCAATAAATAACTTTTTAAACTGCATTTTTTTGGCTACATATTCTCGAAGCTGCTCATATATTCGGCACTGGCAATTATTAATGGAATATATATCCAGCAACCCGGGCATGCTGCATGCTGAAACAATCAACGCGACTATGGCCAGATGCGGGTTATTGAATTACATTAACGACGCAGACGTTACGGTGGCAGGGAGTGTGGACATCAGCGTCTTGAGGAGAGCACAGTAGGATTCACACTTGTACCGCCATCTCATCATCAGCAGCAGCAACAGCAGCAGCATCAGCAGCATCATCATCATCAGCAGCATCTTTAGCATCATCATCATCATCGTCATTGGCGGGACAATCATCATTCATTCGTGCAATGTGGCATTCATTTATGCATTCATTCGCATCCTTGGCATGTTTGCCACCACACTCTTTCTCCTGCTCACTCGTCAGTGCCTCATCTTCGTTTATTCGCTCATTTAAGCATTCGTGTTGTCGTTTCAGTTTCAATTTGCCTTGGCAACATTTTCGCAAATGTCTTTTTAATTGATTCGCAGCGATGCGAATGCGACCGAATCGGGGGAAAGCAGTGGGGAAAACAGCGGGAAAGCAGCGGGAAAGCAGTGGGAAAGCAGCGGGAAAGCAGGGAAAGCGGGGAAAACTGGGTAAGGCAGGCAAAGGAAGACGGTGTTGAAGACAGCAGCACAGCCGCTACTGCTGAGTGTAATTATAAATTGAATTAAAAGGCGCACATTTCGTCTTTTAATTCTGCTTGCTGCTTGAGCTTAATTAAAATTTCATTATGTCTCTCTGCCACATATATATTTTCCCCGTGCTGAGGGATGACTGCCAAAAAAAAAAGGAGTAAAGACACCCCAAAGCGATATGTTTAAAATGCAGCACAAAATATTTGACAAGCAGCTTTACGAGCGAGCACTAAAAATACTTCTTCTCCATTAATGTTCGCCTAATGCATGCATATAGTACCGCCTCGTCCTGTTCCCCGAACCCCCCGTTCCTTGCCTTAAAATATTATGCAAAAAAGTACCAAAAAAAAAAAACAAGTACTGCCAAGTGAGTAACGTAAAAAGAAACACCGAAATAGCTGCAAAAAGAGTGAAATGCCAGCGCAACTTGTCGACATGAATTGTTGTTGTCATTCTGTCTGGCAATTGCCCTTCTTGTTGTTGCTACTGTAGTTTATCGTCTTTGCTGTGTGTGTGTGTGTGAAAGCCTGCACAGTGAGAAAAAATGTATGAATTCATAAATATATAAATGGAAAATTTAAAGATAACACAAGTTACAGTTTACCACTAAAAATATGTAATTTAATACAGAATTTTCAAGCTAAAATTAAATACCAAAAAACCTTTAAAATTATTTAAAATTCTTGTAAAAATGCCTGCACAGTGAGAAAATGTATGAATTCATAAATTTATAAATTAAAAAATTTAAAGATAACACAACTTATAGTTCACCAATACAGAATTTTCAAGCTAAAATTAATTACAACACCAAAAAACCTATAAAATTATTTAAAATTCTTGTAAAAATTGTTAACTTTTACCTCTTTTAAGCTCAATTATTTTGTTTCAGTGCCGTTGTGTTGACGTTGTTGAGTTTTTGTTGTATTATGCAATACAGCATTGTAGTAACAAAGCATAGCATAGTTTTTAGCGCAAATCAAAATGATTGATGATGATGGCCGCTCTAGATCTTGCACCCCTCATATATGAGGCGCCACCCCTTATCCACATACCCTCCCCTCCCTCAGCTTAACCCCACTTTGTGTCATGCTCTTTTGGTAAACAAAAAACAAAAACAACAAAAGAAATAAAGAAAAACTGGGGGAAAAACAAACAGAGAGAGAGAGAGTGGGAGTTACATTCACTTGACAGTTATGGCTGCTGATATGCTGCAAATAAACTAAATAAATTCACTTTTGTGTAAGGTCACGCCCCCCCCGCTGGGAGACTTAGTTGTTAAGAGTGACCCAGTGCTGTGACCCTGGGTGCTATGCCTTTGTTTTGAGTATTCCATTCAATTGCAAATCGAGTCAGCTCTTTGGAAAAGTAGCCAACAAATCTTGGCTGCCAGCGGTTGTTAAGGAGGAAGGAAGACCTACCACAAGCACTTCATTAACATACACCACGCACACAGAAGAACACTTACCAGCCGAGAGTGTGTGTGTGTGTGTGTGTGAGGGCATCCAAGGATTATTAGCTCCTTGCCCATTGCCCTTTTGGCTGACCATGTTTGTTGAGCGTAGCGGCCATCATTAGCCGCACTCGCAGCCCCTTTGGTAATGAAGGGAGTTGTGTGCCATTCAGCCATTCAGCCCCCTCCTCGAGATCCTCGACATGCACCAGCTGCTCCTCATCCCACTGCATTCCGAGCTGAGCTAACCCCAAATTGCTTAGCATATTCCACAGTAGCAACTCTGCCCCCTTTGGAGCCTTTATGTTAATAATGCCAGAGCTCCCTCTTCGGTCGCAAACCTAATTATAACTGAAAGGCAACCGGAAAATGGCCCGAAATTGCAACGGAAAATTAAACTAGAATGACCAAGGTGTGTTGTCTTTAGAGATATTTTGCCAAACGTTTAACACAATAGAGGGAATTGTGCAAAACTAATTAAGATTCGATATTGATTGCTTTGGAATGACAAATGAAAGGCTCAAAGAGATGGCAAATTATTCCACAAATAAGCTAAAAGTTTAGACTTTTAGCATTTTACTTTATTATTAATTATTTAAACAACAAAAATTACAAACATTAGCCCTTAAAGGCAGCAAATGAGACATTAATCCAGCAATATATTCAAGAGATTGACAGCCAAACAAAAGTAATTAAAATGGGCTTTATCGTGCGTAACAGCACGAAGCTGTCATACGGCCAGTGTTATACTGTTATACCAGGCCAGAATGTGAGGCTATTAAGGAAAGCCCGGTGCCTGTGCATTGTGGCAATCTGTAAGCACTTTGCACTAAACATAAATTTCCCCAGCAAGTTTGACACGACACGGGGAGAAAACTCAAATTATATGCGAGTACATGGATTGGGCGTGTGCAGACACACACACTGGCACACAGCCAGGCAGCGAGTGTGTGTGTGTGTGTAGAACAAGCCTTCGAATTCCCCCCCCCGGGGGGGCTTTGGCATAGTGCAATGTCTGTCAACACTAATTGTTGGCTCCTGCGATCAGCAGAAACCGTACGCACGCCCACCGCTGTCTTTGCAACAATAATGTCGTGTGTCCTTCTCCTGCTAGCTTCCTGGGATGTTGCCTGTTTGGGGATGTATTCCGGTGTCAAGTCCTGCGGATTCCTATGCCTCGTCTGCAGGCTTGGGTGTTAAGCCAGCTTACTACTACACACACACACGGCGAGAAAGCAAGGCAGGATAATATAGAAATCAAACTATTGTACTTTAAGTTCAATATTATATTTATTTATATTTCAAACAACATTAAAAATCCCTAAATAATTCTACAATTTTGTTTATTTTCATTTCATGTTACATTTATTTTAATTGAATTGTTTTTCTCTCTGTAAACGGCTTTGAGGCTGGCAATACAATGTCCTGGCATTGGCATTAGCTCAGCTTTGGGCATAGATCCTGGCTGGCCGGCGGCTCAATTTTGTTGGCGAGGACAGGAGGACAAATACTAGGGCTTGTACGACATAACACTAATACGAATACTAATACTACTAGCTGGGTGGGTAAGTGTCTAATTAAATTGGGTCAAACCGGTTAACTCACTTGTCCTTGGATTACGTTTGCATCTCACTTAATCTCGGTAACGGCGGTGGCAGTGTCATATGTGTGTCCTTTTACCTGTTATTTTCCACTCCTCCTCAGCCTCCGCCAATCTCGCCTGTGGACATAACAAATTGCTTTCGGGCTTGGTTCCTGGCCTCAAAATCAAATTATTGTCTCTCTGGCGCTGGCCTCGTCGCTCACACAAAATATTGTCTTTGGTGAGTTTATTAAAACTTTTCACCGACCAAAATCGACTTCTTAGCCAAACTTTTGACCTGTTGCAAGCTGACTGCGGGCCACAGCCCACCCACTTTTCATCTCGTTTTAGTCCTTTGGCAATGGCGGCAAAGGAGCACGAAGGAGCTACCCGTTGCAGAAAGTTGGCCGCGCGCGCTGGCCAAGTTTGCTGCGCTTCTGGGCTAAATTGTGTAATTAATTGGGAATGCCATGGCTCTGAGTGGGACAATGTTGGACCTTGGGCCAAAACTGTTGTAATTTTCACAATTAAATTCCGGAAATTTCGTTATGCTTGCCACTGAAGGGTACTCTTCTGGTCAAAACAAGATTATAGTTTTTAAGTTTCTTTAAAGTTTATATTTAGGATATTGCAAAGAGAAAGAACTAGTATCTCTATTCATTTTATTTGCCTTAATTAAAATATTTATTACTTACTTTATAGTTCATAAATATGTATTAAAAAGAATTCTCTGTAAATAAATACCATAAAAAGTGCTGTAGTAAACCAACCCATAAGATGTTCCTTGATTTTCATTTATATTTATTTTTTATTAAGCCATTTATGTCCCTCACAATCACAGTTAAATGTCATAATTTGTAGCCTCAAGAATTGCATTGATTAGGATTGAAGATACAAAAATAAAACCACAAGTTGACTTAATCCGATTTTCTTGGGCGACAAAAATTGCTGGAAGCAACAGAAATCGATGGTAATCATGGGGATTATAAAATTGAGATGTGATAAATGCCTGAATTCACAGAATACAAGCTTGTCGATGCGAAGACACTGAAAATAATAAGGTTACATTTACAAATTGAGAAACATAAATTTTATGAAGAGTTTATACCAGTTTCTGTCGCCGCTCTCCTGGATTCTGTTCGCCTGTTACCTGAAACTGGGAAATGGACAGTTTGTACTGAAAATGTCAAAATTGCAACGAAATATTAATAGAGTTATTTAGGGGCTTTTAGGGGCTTCTAAGGGCTTCGAGGGGCTTCCATGGGGGTTTTGGGCGGTTTTTGGGGCTTTCTAAGGGGTTTTTAGGGTG
>VNJU01005631.1:0-33280 GCA_008042675.1 Drosophila seguyi | reverse complement strand
ACTATCTGCAAAGTTTCATTCAGATAGCTTTAAAACTGAGGGACTAGTTTGCGTAGAAACGGACGGACAGACGGACAGACGGACAGACGGACAGACGGACAGACGGACAGACGGACATGGCTAGATCGACTCGGCTGTTGATGCTGATCAAGAATATATATACTTTATAGGGTCGGAAATGTCACATTCACTGCGTTGCAAACTTCTGACTAAAATTATAATACCCCGCAAGGGTATAAAAAGGAAATATTTCATTGCGTACTGTTTGACTACTTTGTAAAATATTTAAAAATCCAAAGCGATTTCTATGGCACCCCTGATTATAAGGGCTTGAAACCGAAAGAGTAGATTGGGGTGAAAGTTGCCAACATAAACTAGATACATATACAATTTCATTCGATCTTAGACTGATCTACAACACTAATCTCTCACTCCCCGTTCCGTAATACATTTTCAAGCATCGTTCTTGTGCAAGCTTCGTTTTTTTCGCATAATAAACCTCCTATAAAATATCTGTATATCTTTCTCTCGACATGACAAAAGTAAAAGTGTCTTTTTGTATAGAAATCTAACTGCTCTGAATCTCTCTGTGTAATGTGGTATTTCCTCCAGGTATCTATATAGGGCTCAGTGCGGGCTCAACTCCCATCCAGCTGCAATGTCCTCCGGGGGGGCTAGCAAGGAGATCGTTATTATTTCTTCGATGACACCGCCGGCGGATCCGCCTTCGATGGCGCCGGAGCACTCTTCACAAAGTCGATCGACGCAGAGTTGATGCAGAAGCGGCGGTGCTTGGGCGGCGGTCCGTCGTCGAAGACGTGGCCCATGTGGGCGGAGCACCGGGAGCAGCGCACCTCAGTGCGCACCATGCCTAGCGTTTTCGAAATGACTACTGTTGATTTAATCGGGTTAACAGTGTGATATTCGTGTGCGGGTGGATATTGTTTTGGGGGCAACAGTCGGAATGAGATTCGTATTTCGTATTTTCAGATTATTTATTTGGAAGAAAAAAGTTTCGAGAAAGTCAGGCGGGATAGAAGAGGTGAATAAGAGAACACAATACTCGGTTAGGAATTAATTTTAGTCGCTTCTTCTCGCTTAGTTGCACATTCAGGCGCTGCCACAGCAGCAGCAGGAACACTCACAAGACTAGACGGTAACGGCACAAACGGCAACAACAGCAAGGCCAACGGCACAACTACAGTGAACTCTGGGCAACACGCACCACATGTACCATGGAACAAGTTTGGGTTCAAGTTCACGTTCAAGTTCAAATTAAAGTTCAAGACAAACAAAGCAAAAAACATAACAAAACAACATAACAAGGCAACACAATTAGCACAAAACAGATATGTAATATTCTGCAATTTATGGTTTTTCGTACTTAATGTCTACTACGTTGAAATACACCTTAATTGCTGAGCTATGTAACCATTTACAGCTGAAATGGCCAAAACTCTGACTGGCCTCTAGGTATGTACTTTTGTTACTTGAGAATAAATATTTTCTTTTTTTTACAAGTCTTAGCTAAGTCTTTTCATATCAATCAAATTTTTAATTTGTGTTCCGTGAACTCCTATTTCGTATTGAATATTCTGAAGTATTTACTGTATCAACTAATTAAATTGGAAGTGTTCTTAAGGCTTTTACAAACGTAGTAGATATTTATAGCTTCTGAAAGGTTATTGTTATTATTTTATAAATGCACATATTTACATATGAAACAACTACGCATGATTTCCTTTCCTCCTGACATTGTTTTAGTCTTCCATCAGCTACAAGTTACACTTTCATCCTAAACTATTCACTTTAGTGCGGCAACGAAACAGCAACTCAAATTAAACAGAACTCAAAACGTTTTGCAAATAACAACTACGAGTGCCGAACGAACTCTAGACTCTAGAGCCCAGGACCATCAAGTAGGTGGCCAAATGGGAAGTATGCCGCGTGGGCGGTACGCACCTGGAATGCTGGCGTCACGGTGCAACGTAACCTTGCCCTTGTCAAGGACATCGTTGAAGGCCGGCCATCCGCAGCCGGAGTCGTACTTGGTGTCCGAGCTAAACAGGTCCTGGTGGCAAACGATGCACTGGTAAACGCCCTTCTCATAGTGCTTGTTGTAACAGCCTGCGGTGGTTGGGAAACACAATACGTTATTCGGGATTTAGCTTCACCTAAATAAGTGTGTTTAAGCTATTTTCGTAGGGGGAGGCACACCTGTGAATGGGCGCTCGGTGCCAGCCTCCTGTGTAACCTGATACTGCAGCGGTGTCAGGCGCTTGCGCAGCTCCTCCTTGTTCACCGTAACCTTTTCGCTCTTATTCTCCATGCTGGCTTTTCCGGTGGAATCCCTATTGGCCGAGTTGTCGTTGCTGTGACGTGAATCTGAAACATAATACTTTAGTGTTTAGTTTGTGGTTTGGTTATGTGCATTTTTTTGTAACCGCCCCGGCTCACCACTAGTTGGGTAATGGCATTTGAGAAATTATTGCATGGAGAAGGGTCTCGTTTGTCGCCAAGCTTCTGTAAGATTTGCCTCCCTAATCTCTCACTTATCAGTGGAACTTTCAACTAAACCTTGGGCAATTATAATTTGTTAATTTAAATGCCATCTCTTAGTCTACAATTAAGATAAGAAAAAGGTGATAAATGCTATCAGCAATGAGTTGCGAAAAAAACATTTTCTAAACCACAAAATCATCTTATTTTGGTAACAATGCGATTAAAGCTATAAACTTGGACGAAAATAACTGTTTGTAATCATTTTAATCAAGAAACAATAGTTATTGGGGTTTGTTGAGTTAAAATTTGGGTCGCAACGAAAATATCTTGCCTTAGAAACACATTTTTGAACTGAGGAAACAATTTTATAAAAGCTTTTCACCAGGGACCACCGCCTTAGACCCCCCAGTAAAACTCATAGTCCATTCCCCATGGCATACACTCCCCGAAAACAACAGAGTAGCCGAAAACACTGGAGCTAATTGGCCAAGGTGTAAACAGATTGGTTAAGTGCAGCCGAAGAGGCACAAGCAACAAATCGAGTGGAGAAACGCATTGGGCTAAAAATAAATTAAATATGCCCGCTGCCAGCAATAAAACAAAGTGGCGCCCAAAGTAAACACACAAAAGTTGGGGGAATTGCAGCCGAGAAGAGGGGAGAATAGTGATCAGGGGAGGGGAAGCACCTTTTATTTTCGGTGCAATAATAGAAAATCACCGAAGTGTGTCGCGGATAATTAATTAAAGACAAATGAATTCATTTCGAGAAAAGGCGAAAATCAAATCGAATAGCGCTGAAAAATAGCGGTGGAAAATTGCGTTCATATGGAATGCAAACGAGGCAGCAATTTGAACTAGAAATTGTGGCTAAAATTAGAAGTTTGCCAATCGATTGGATGGGAAACTCAACAAATGGGATCAAAAAGCAAGTCCATTGTTTTTAATGAATGCGGGGCCGCACCCACAGGTGGAGCGTTGCCCCCTTGGCTGATTCAACAAATGATGTATTCTCTTTAACGGGGAATCGTCAAATCTATGCCACCTGCTATGATGGACTTTATTACTATGGAATGTTTTAAATAGCTTAAATAACTCAAGTAAACTGCTCGCTTTAAGAGGAAACAATTTCAAAATTGTTGCAGGATAAGTAAATATCTTGAAGTCCTGAAAAATAGTTTTTATCGATTTTGCTTAACTTGTTTGTTTATTCTTTGGTAATAACGGAACTGAAGGCAAGAAAACTGTATGACCTGAACCTTGTACTTGACTTGAAAAAAGGGTATACTAATGTCGACTGGCTGTTTTTCTTCGTTTTCACCTGTCACTCACCTGCATAGCAGCGGCTAGATGGAAAAGCGGTGGCGGCAAGTGCGAAATTTCGAGTGAGCCGCAGTGCGTGGCGAGAAAGTGAAAACATTTTTCAAGTCCCCTTAGTTTTCGTCTAATGCAAGGTGACAACTGCACTTGGCACTGCCAATTCGCCACTAGCCTGTTATTCAATCAAACGGCGGAGTGTGGAAAACGAGGAAAACGCGCTGAAAGCACGGGGCAAACGGCGGAAAGTCAACCCACGCGAACTAATATTTATGCAATGCCCGTGCCACCGCCACTTCCGTCTTTATTTCTATTATTCCGTTCTATTTTCGTTTAGCTTGTTGTGCTTATGCGCTTGACTTGCTCGAGTGTGTGTGTGTGTGTGTGTGTGTGGTTGGGTTGCAGGGAGAAAGCGCATTAGAGAGAAAGCCGTAGATGCTCAATTGCACGCTCATTAAAAGAAAATTGTCTGGCGCTCGCTCAGTTTCCAAAGTTCTCGGCTCCAATGTCAGCCTAACACACACTCACACACACAATACACAAGTTGAAGCACGCAAAACACACATTTCCCACACTAAACGCTGTGGCATGTCCTTGGTTTTCCTGGAAGCTTCTCACCTGCTAGAAACTGCCAGAAATGGTGCTGCGCCTGTTTGTTTCTATTTTTGGCCTTTTGTTTATGAATCGAAGCGTGCTCCCAGTCAAATAACAAGCGCGCGGCGCCGCAATGTTACGCAGCGGTGAAAAATACAACAATAAATAAAATAATACAACTGACAAACAGCTGGTTGATTTTAGAGGTGCAAAAACATCGATGAAATCATCGATGCATCGATTTTTTCGAATTTTCTAGATCATCGATGTTTCCGTGAAGTCACGTCACTATCAAAACAAACATCGCAAACATCGATGTCTCCGTACATGGATGATTTTGCACCGCTAGTTGTTTTGAAATATTAATTAACCGTTACTTTTTTCTAAAAATTATAATAATTAATAATTATTTATATTAAAATTTTTTGCCATGTTTTTATTTAATATTTTTTGTCAAGACGAAGAACATTAGTGGTGCGCAGATTTGCCGCTATAGCATTTTACAAACTAAATCTGAACTATCGGTTTGAGATATGGCAATTTTGTATTATTTTAGAATTTCGATTTGAATTTGATCAAAATCGGACTAATATATCCTATAGCTGCCATAGCTGAACTTTTAGGAAATTTTGTTGAAAAACATTTATACTTATCTCTTTTTTATCATATGTCTATCTGTATAGACATTTTAATTTTATTTACAAGAAAAAAAAAAAACACAATAAACTGCCACTATACGTCAAAATACGAATCATGATTACAAAAAAATAAATTACACTTTATTGGTTTGTTTTGTGGTGACGGAATAAAATCTCATTTTATTATCAAAAATAGTTTAAATTTCAAGAAAAAACACTTAGCTTCACAGATTAGCTTGGACTATTAATATACTACATACATGCATACATTAAAATTTATCTCTCTTTTATCATACTTTTTTCTGTATAGAAAGAATTTTATTTAATTTTATGTAAAAAAAAAAAACACAATAAACTGCCACTGTACGTCAAAATACGAATCATGATTACAAAAAATCAATTACACTTTATTGGTTTGTTTTGTGGTGACGGAATAAAATCTCATTTTATTTGTAACGTACATAGTTATCAAAAATAGTTTAAATTTCAAGAAAAAACACTTTTAGCTTACTTCACAGATTGGTTTAGACTATAAATCGGCTTTGCCCCGGATCTGTAGACATTAATAGCAGTCCGAAACCATGTTCTCATCATCGCGCTTAATAGCACTCAAAATGTCATCCAGCAGGGACGTGAAGTTTTCCTTGCACTCGAACCACTCCTGATGCTGTTTCATTAACTGATCTAGGTCGATCTTTCCCAGTTCCACGTAAAACTGTCGCAGCGGCACCGCAAACTGCTTATAATAGAACTCATCTATATGGCGCTTTTCTGACGTTTTCTCCTCCTTATCGTTTATTTGCATCTGAGTCTCGAACGCCTTCTCCAGCAGCTGGGCATCTTGCGAGTTTAGTATGGCCTCAATGACCTCGTCCGACTGGGTTGAGTTCATTGGTGATCCCTGTCCGGATTCCTGAGGGGCTGGCGCTGCCTGACTTTGAGATGGGAAACCAAACCTTGACTGTTCGTTGTCCTGGATCGGAGACCTCAGTTCGATCTCGTCCAAAATGCCTTTGTAACGATCGAATTTCTCAGTCATTATTTTAACACCTTTAATGATAAACTCAAGGACTTCCATTGAGGCCTCTTCGCGCAGGCACTTCAGCATGATGCCGAAGTATCCGTACTGCTGCACCTCGCCAAAGACCTTGGCAATGCTCGTTTGAATCTCTTTCTCCGTCAGCGTGACAATCTTCTTCTGCTCCTTGGAGAAAGTAACCGTGGGAAAAACGCCGTCAATCATGCCCTGATTGCTAAACTGACGGTAGAACTCCCGACGCCAAAATTCCATTGCTCTCATCTTCACTTCCGAGTGGTGATCCCCGGCCACACAGTAGTTGAGAGTTGAGAATAGCGTGTTCTTGTACTTGTTGTGTATCTTACGGTGCTCGTAAATCTTCATCAGGGTGACCACGGCCTCGGAGCGCACAATATCATCGTTCTCACGATACAGCACAAACAGCAGATGATCCTGTGTATAAATTAATGTAAATGTTTCAAGTTATGTGCTTTAAAGTTGATAAGTCGATAAGCTACAAACCACAAGATCGAGTTGACTAAGCCCATTCTCCCACAGCAGATTAATGGATACCATTTGCGAAAGGCACTTGAGGGCCGATGCGCGGACATAGTTCTCCGAATCATTTTTGGCCATTTCGTAGACTATTGGAGGTATTTTCGAGTCAATTAGAAAGCGTTGAAAGGCGGGAAATTCTAGGGAAATATATTAATATTATTTAATTGACACAATGATAAAATAATAAGGTTGCTTACTGATGCGGGAGATACTAGCGATGGAGGTGGTCAACTCTAGCGTGGTGTCACGCACCTCCCACGTGGTGTCATGCATCCGCTTGACGATGATGGGACCCAGGCAAACAAGGGCTGAGCCCTGCAAATTATCCACCAGCAGAGCCATGTTCGGCGAAAGAAAATGCTCCACCGCCAGCTGGACGAGCTTTAACGCTTGGACAGTGCACTGTCGGAAGGAAGGGAAGAGAAAAATTATATAAATTATATATATTTTAGATATTTATGCTCTAAGTTCAAATGTACAAAAAGTCTAAAGAATACTCACTCTGGCATCCATGTTAGTGTTTTCCAGAACAAATGCCAGACAGTTTACTAGGCCAATGGTCTCCACCGACTCTTTCCACGTAATCTTGAACCGTTCGATTAGAGTGCGCAAACCCACCATGACGGAATGCAACACCTTCGGATCGTTGACGACCAATTCAGTGCCGCGGGGGTACATATCCAGGTAGGAACTGCCGGCACTGCTAACGCTATGGCAGTCATCCTGCATATCGTTGGTTATAACGCTCAAGGCTACTGCCTCGCGTAGGACATAAAGCAATGCTTGACATACAGTGACCGCCTGCTCCCGGCCAAGCACCTTCTCCAAGGCCAACAAACTGTGGATGCACTTGTTGGCCAAACCAGGTGTCACCAAACCCACATATGTACCGTCCGCCGTAAAGAAAGCGTCTCGCATAGAGTAGCAGAGTCGGAAGGTCTGCTCGCAGGAAATCTCCAGCAGCTTGACGACATATGCGTCGAAGAGTTCCACCTTGTTATCTTCATCGCTGATTTTTTTGGCGTACTTCATGGAGAAAAGCAGCGGCAGCATGTGAAAACAGATAAGTTGGTTCTCGAAAGTGACACGCTCTTGCTGTATAACTATCTCTTTGGGTGCACGCGCTCCGAGCTTTTTCCACAGGACATGATTCAGTTCCGCCATCTTGACAAAGCTCACACCGTCCTTACGGGTGATGCAGAATTTCATGAGATTGAAGAACGACAATCCGAACTCGGTGAACTCCTCAGGAGGCTCGACAGAGTCGGGATTCAACAGCTTTTCGTGCATCAGCAGGGCGAAGTTGAAGCTGCTGAGGGTAGTGAAGATCTTCTCAATAAAGTACAGATTATGAGTCATGTCGATTAATTTCCATATGGTGATCTCGAAATCGTGGTACTCCTTGAGCAGCGCTATCAGGCTGGTCCGCTCCTCGAGCACCAGCGTCTGTTGCAGGATGTAGGAGAGCAGGTCTAGCGTCGCAGAAATCTTGTGCAGCAGCTCGTTGTCGTCCACCTTTATGTGGATACGCTCCTGGCTGTCGGAATTCTTGTACAGATTGTCGTGGAGAGGCTGCATGATTTCGGACAGAATCTCCAGAGTCACGGCTTTGTCGTGCAGCTTGTCGCAGGACTTGTACAGCATCTCGTAGAGCACCTCCCTAGCCTCCCGCACCACGTACAGAGTGTGATCATTGTTGGAATACTGGATGAGCAGCGGCCAAGCGCGGAGAATGCGCAAAAAAGCAAGCCCCATGCTATACACGGTAAGGGCCTTCATCACACGAATGCCTCCCAGTTTTATAGATGGATTAAAGTTGCCATCCTCCGACTGCAGAAGTTTTATAATTCTGATGCCGAAGATCGAAGGCACGGATTAGCCAGCTGTAGTGCCATGTTATCACTGCGAAACTCACACTCACCTGTTCATAATATCCAGCTCCCGCAACCGTACTATCATCCATTCGTTCTGCCCCAGATAGCTGGTCAGATTCAGCATGAACGAGATGACCTTTGGGTGGATTTTGTTCAAATCCTCAACCACCATGGTGATGCACTTGTCCACCCAGTCGACCACAAACGGTGCCTGCAGCACATACGCATTCTCTGCGGAGACAAAATACGACGGTCGGTTATCAGATAGCACTCCAAACCTCAGACTAGAGATTACCCTTGGCCTGCAGGTGGGTGAGGAGTTTCTCAAAGTAAACATTGTTGGTTGTGGAAAAGTTATCGCGCAAAAATATGTCAAATATCTGGCGCAGGCGCGACAGCACCTCCTCTTGCTTCTGCATCTTCTCTCCGGTGTTCCACAGTGACTACCTTTGTGTCTGCCGATCCTCCTAGGGCATACTTTTGGCGCTTGCAATTGTTCCACAAAATAATGAAATCGGTTGATTGCGGGGCGGCTTATCAAGCCGAAAGACGACACTTGTTTTGCATTCAGAGGGACCGTTTGTCGGAACTTGTAAAGGCCGCAGGTCTAGGGTTGTCACCAAAGGCACTAGCACAAAATAGTAACCGATTACCCTTGGAACGTTATCCGTTCTATAACAAATTCCAATCATTCGAATAATTTATTTCTTTTTTATAGTATACCTTTAACGCGAATAACTATTTTTATTAACAATAATAGTTGAGATACCGACAATGATCCCGTTCACATTTCATCTTCTTAAGCACCTATGAGTGACTGTGACTTCGTAACGGGATTGACTTCGATTTGTGTCAAAGGACATACAAAACATAGAAATGTTGACAAGCATGTATTAAACTTTAATCTTCGATAATTTTCAACCAATACGAATTTAAAATAATCTTTAATTATTTATGGTTGTTTATTCCTGTACTGACTTTGTGTTGGCATCACTGCCGGGAAAGTTGCGGCCGCAACAGCTCACGCAAGGAAAGGTCACACTGTTCGTAGATGCAAAATAATGACGCTGACATCGAATCGTACCTTAGAATGGATAATAATGTAGAGCGAGCAACAAAAACCCAAGCAGCAGATTCCACAGCGACAACAACGACATCAGCAGCTGTAGCCCCAGCCGGAGCAGTGAGCCCAGCAAGTGGAAGCGTTGTGGCCAACGCAAACTCGACCTTTTGGAAAAACAGCGGACGACGGGTGCCCGGACGGCCCAGTCCCAAGAGGGAGCTCGATAAGTCGGTCGGGGCCGGAGTTGCGGGAGTTGGGGGAAGAGGCGCTGGCCCCAACACCGGCATGGTGTCCACCTTCCGGGACTACCAGCAGTCGGTGAGCGATGCCTGGGACACGGGGGACGACGAGTTCTGCATCATAAGCAGCTCGGAGGCGGCAGCAGCGGCGGTTGTAGGAGCAGGCGGCGGTAAACGATTTCTGGCCAATCAAGTTCTTGCCCATCTTTTTACATATATTTGGATCGGTTCGGTCCATTTCCCCTACAGATGCCGCTCGCATTTCGCGCCAGGTGTCCCAGACCGTGGCCCTCAATGTGATCGAAACGCATTCGCGGAGTAACCAGAATCACAACGCCTCCAAGTCGGCTAGTGATTACGGCGCGGACCTAAACTCGGGCAGCAGAAACTCCTCGGACGAGACTAAGGAAGACCGTCGATCGCTGCCGGACAGCAACGAGAACAGGTGAGGGGCAAGGTGCGCTTGGGGGAAGTGGAAAAGAAAGTTGAACTCGGGGTCCGCCGCAGTTGTGCAAACAAGTCAGGGCTGGAGTTGGAGTTCGAGGAGGTGAGCACCCGCATTTCGCCTTGGTAACTCGGTGATGTAAGCTGCATAAGGGCTTCCTTAAGGCCGTGTTGAATGTTATAAAAAGATTTGACTTTTCGAATGATAACTGCTTTAGCAATATAAGCTCCGTTCCCTTATTGATTGCCACTCCCCACCTAGCCGTTCCCTCAGATCCATGGCAGCCGACCGTGTAGTAACGGAGCCAAGACTGCAAACTAGCAAGAACTCTGAGGATAGTAATCGAGGTTGCATTTACAGATCACGATTGAGGAACTACCCGGGAAGGCCGCAGCTTCAAAAGATTAGCTCTAACTGTCAGGACAGCGAATACGAGACGAAAATTGAGAAGTTCCAGGTGCTGTTAGGCTCACCGCAATTGGATTTGGTGGCCCTCAAAAAGATCAGTTGGTCGGGAGTGCCGCGAAAGGTGAGAATTATTTAACGCTGCCAAGAAATAAAATATTCAACTTAAGTTCCGCTTCAGATGCGTGCTGTTAGCTGGCGATTACTCTCAAAATATCTTCCGCCTTCGAGTGAGCGGCGGATGGCGGTGCTAGAGAGCAAGCGGCAGGGGTACCAGGACCTTAGACACAACTACTTCCGGGTGGATAGTCAAGACGAGACGCAACAGGACACATACCGCCAGATTCATATCGATGTGCCGCGCATGAATCCGCAGATACCGCTCTTCCAGCAGCAGCTCGTCCAGGAGATGTTCGAGCGCGTTCTCTTCATCTGGGCCATCCGCCATCCGGCCTCGGGCTATGTTCAGGGCATCAACGACCTGGTCACGCCCTTCTTCATTGTCTTTCTCCAGGAGGCCCTTTCACCAGACACGGATCTCGAAAAGTACGACATGTCGACTCTGCCCGAGGAGACGCGCAACACCATCGAGGCGGACTCGTTCTGGTGTCTCTCCAAGTTTCTCGACTGCATCCAGGACAACTACATCTTTGCCCAGCTGGGCATACAGGAGAAGGTTAACCAACTCAAGGATCTGATACAACGCATTGACGGTAAGACGACTGTTTGTCTAGAACATCTTCAATTGGAGCTGATCCAATATAGATAGGGATATTATGTTGACTGTCTGATAAGATAAGACTCGCAAGAATGTGAGTAGGTGAAGACGACATTAAAGCTACAGCTTATAGTTGTCAGAGTTTTCTCTGATGAGCTTTGTCAAACGTGAGGTTACATATACGATCAAGATAACACAAAATTTAAGAGTTTTTATACTCCTTTACCTTCTCGATATTAAGCGAAACGGCATTGTCGACTTTCGATACAAGTATATACCTGTTTAAGTAAAGTATAATATTGAGAATTTATTTTTGTATTATTTAAAAGTTTAAACTCTGGGCATTAAATACTTTTTTGCTCCTCTAGTGACTTTCAATTTGCGACTGTTCAACCGAATCGCTCTAAGTGATTTTTAAAGAGCTACAAAATTAAGCTTAAGCTGAGAAAATTTCAATTATTAACAGCTGACTTGAATATTTATTGTTAATACTCTTAGGTATAGGCCAGAGTTAGAAATGATTACCAGATGGTGGAGAGGCATCAATTGTCCCCATAATCACTCGCCCTTTAAACCTATAATTACCAAATATATAGTAATAACATTTAATTTTCATTGAAATTCAGTGAATCTACACCGTCATCTACAGACGCATGGCGTCGATTATTTGCAATTCTCATTTCGCTGGATGAACAATCTGCTGACACGCGAACTGCCGCTGCACTGCACCATCCGGCTGTGGGACACATATCTGGCCGAGTCCGACGGCTTTGCCCTGTTCCATTTATACGTGTGTGCGGCATTCTTGCTGCACTGGAAGGAACAGCTGATGCAACAGAACGATTTCCAGGTACGCATGCATAGATACCACCATCCACCAACGTCTAATGAGACTAATCAATTTTAATTCCCACTGCCGGCAGGGTCTCATGCTTCTGCTACAAAATCTGCCGACACACAACTGGTCCGATCGACAAATCAACGTTCTACTGGCCGAGGCATTCCGCCTAAAGTTCACCTATGCGGACGCGCCCAAGCACTTGGAGACAAAGAGTTGACAAAAGCAACACAAACAATGCATATTATACGTAACATAGAGGTTTACATAGTTTACTACGATCTGCGGAATATACCTATATACATACAACGTACGCTATACATACATCTAACAATTATATACAATTTGTTATTTAGCCGTTCTCCTGTTTTTTGTTTCTCTCTTGTTTTCGTTTCGTTTGAATTTAAACATAAATCAAACCATATTCTAATAAAACTCTCCGCTTTTTGTACATACGAATCAAACGAATTCAAAATACAATTTTACACGTTCAACGGCAGCAGTTGCAATTGCATTATTTGTCTTTTATAAGAACAAAGCGAATGAAAAGTCAAGTAGAACAGCTCCATACTTTTCTCATGTGAAGAAAACTCAAATTAGCTTAAAAATAATAAAAATGTATAGCTATAAGGTTGAGTTGAGTTTAAAATTACAATTGTGGGGGAGCGAAAATCGATTGGATAAGCCTACTTATGATTTCAGATAAATAATCGAACTAAAATCACATAAAAATTAAGACTGAAGCTTATTGAGTCCCTTCCAGAAGTTATTTTATCCTAGTTTTGCCTCTCGGCAATGTGCTTCAGCTGCTTGAGAACTGTCTCCAGCAGCTTCTTCTTATCGTTCTTGCGTACCAGTGAGAAAATGGGCTTCTTGTCCGCCTCGCGAATCTTCTCCAGTATCACAATAATGGACTGCGGCTGAACGAGATGGTATCGGTTCTCCTGCTTGCCATAATCGTGGAAGTACGTGCTCCACTCCTCCAGGATGAGCAGATCCAGCAGCTGGCGATTGCGCAGGAAATACTTGCTGAGTTCGCCCTCCTTCAGCCCAGGAACCGGCTCCGAGGCCGCAAAGAATTCGCACTGCATGAGGTCGAGGTTTATCTGTGTGAGCGCACCCGTCGAGATCTGCTTCACATCCTCGTCGTACATGATCGAGTAAATTTTCTCCGCAATGTGTTCGCAGGTGCGTCGGCAGGCTGCCTGGGCGATATGGGGCAGCTTGAAGGCAAAGTTATCGAAGGTGCTCTTTAGGTAGGAAATCATGTCCGTGATGTAGGCGGAGGCTATGCCCGGTGGCTCCACCAGCAGCCAGTCGTAAGCGCTTAGTTCAAAGAACTCGTCGATTTTGGAGCAGATACGCAGACCAACCTGCTTCTCGGCATCTTGCCGCGCCACATGGAACATTGCCGATGGAGTCTGCGACACACTCCGCTCCGTGTTGGTCATATGGCAGACAAACTCATCAAGAAAAGGTCCGGCCTTCTCCAAATACTGTGTGTCAATAATGATCTGGATTAGCTGCGTTAGCGTGATGCTCGGCTGGCGAAAAACAACCGAAAGGCAGCCGCTAAAGCTGCGCGTGAGGAGCAGATTAGCCGCCTTGCGAACCATAGCGGCCACCTCGTTGGGCGACAATGTAAGCTCCTCGGCAAACTTCATGCAGGCGTACATGAACTCCTTGGCCTGGTGATAGACCTCGGGAACCATGCGCGAAAAGGGGAACTTCTTCGGAAACGGTGCGTTTTCCAGCTGCTCCGAGTGAAAGGGAAATCGCTCAATGATGCCCTCATACTCCTCCACATTCTGCACCACCATGGGCAGGAACTGCTCCTTATCGAGGATATCGCGGAAGACGTGCACCCAGCGTTGCAACAATACCTGCACAAAAAAAAGTTTACTCTATATTAGGAACTTGATCATACTTGACGAAGAACTCACCTCATTGTAGTGATCTCTCATGTTGTGCAGCAACTCCCAGAGAATGTTCACCGTGTAGCCATAGCATTTGAATGTGTTTATGGACAGCATGATCAGATTCTTGATGCGCAGCAGTATATTCGGGTCGGTGCAGGACGACGAGCTCATGCTGATCTCGTTGACGAACTTGGTCAATGAGTTGGACCAGAGATCCTCCAGATAACTGCTGGTGACGACATCGCCGGCAGTATTCTTAACGTGATCTTCCACCACAAAGAATCCAACGATGGCACAGATATAGGTCTTGTAGGCCTCCAGGTTGTCGTGCATATTCGGCGGCGGCTGAAGTACCAGCTTGGCCTGGTCGCGGCGCTGCTGGCGGTAGTCCTTCTCGAAGTACTCCCGCTGTCCCAGCACCATGTAGATGTGCAAGCAGCGGTAAATCGGCGAAAAGTCGATTAGGTCCTGGGCACTAACATTCGCGCCGTCATCGTCGCCACCATCGCCGGCACCAGTCCCTGCTCCACCGGCTCCTCCATTTGCCTGCGTCTGCATATGCTCTGCGATGATTGCGTTGATGTCGCGCTTCTGTATCTGCTTGGTGTGGGTGATGGCCAGCTCGCCGATCCTTGGTGAGAACTTGCGGATGTTCTCGAGAAACTCGCGAAAGTCCGAGGCGGACGAGCGCCGTATGTTCTCCTTGATGATGGGTATCTGGATTTGCATCTGGGTGGCGAACCGGTAGTTGTGGACTTTCAGCCGCGCAAGGTGCTCCGTTTCGAGCGTTTCGAGGGTACGCAGAGCCTGGTAGTACTGCTTGTTCTTGGCCTGCTGCGTGAACTTCATGTAGCACTCGAGAGCCGGCAGGCAGGACTTTAATGCCTCAATGGCACTGGCCAAATTGGACTCAATCTGGCGCGCCCGCACCAGGTCGTTCCCTTGCTGGATTAGGGAGGCACTGATCTGGCGCAGCGAAGTGTCAAGGGAGTGCACCTCGTCGTGCAGCTGTTTTGCCTGTGTGCGCACCTGCAGCAACTCCTGAATGGAGTCGATGAAGCCCTGGTAGTACAGGTTGCAAATACGCTCAATCTCCTTGTCATGGCTGCGAATCCGCTGATCCAGCTGCTCGCCAATCTGCTTGGTGTTGTTTCCTGCCAAGAAACACAAAGATGAGATATCGACAAATCGTAGGGCGTAAACAAAGTGAGACTGGGCCTGAAAACGGTGTTTACCTTCTAGTATCGATCGAAATGTGGGTCCCCAATAGTCATCCACCGCCTCTATATCTTGCACAGTTACCTTGGACATGTTATGTCGCCCTTTTGCTAGTTTTAACTTAAATCTTGTAGGAAATAAGTAAATAAGAGTTATTAATCAGCCGACTGTACAGTGTTGATTAACAGCTAGTGCAGTGTTAAAAAACCCCTAAAGCACTTTCAAGCAACAAGTTTGAGAATGGCTTCTCCAATCAGCTGTTAAAATTTAACTTTTTGTGACGAAAAGCTAAGCTATATAAAAAACTCGTAATCTTAAAAACAAATTTAAGAAACAAAAAGGCTGTTGCTATTGGATAAATGTATAGCACAAGTTGTTTTCCAATTTAAAAACGATTTTAAGATTTACACCAAGTCTGATCGTCTTGAACCGCCTCCAATCAGCTGTTGCTTCTTTTAATACTCTTTCAAAGAGCGTTATAAAATAAAACTTATGTTTCTTAATAAAAATTAGTTAATTCTTTATTCTTCTGAAGATAATAGAAACATCACGTTACTATCCTTTAAAAATTTCGTACTAGATTGTGACTAATTTCCGAGCTGCCGGCCTTAATATGAAACTGCGCGCAAGGGTATACAAAAATAGACTTCCCAAGACCACACTCTTCCATTCTCGTTCAAACTTTCACTTCGGGTGGCGGTTTTTGAGCATTCCGCTTCTGGTTGGGTCCAAAACTTGTCGGGGGAGTTACGGTTCCGCAGAAACAGTTATGTTGCAGTAATACTCGTACACGCACGCAATCACGGCCGGGAAAAAATCCACATATAACTATGGCTACCATACGGAGTCGCCACAATGGAGCTACTACAACAACGGCAGCGGAGGAAGTGAGCCAGCCCAGCAGCAGCAGCAACAACAACAACAAGCTAGAAAAGGGAAAGGGAAACCCGGAGAAAAGCGACCCTATGATATACATCATCTTCGTATCTCTGCTTTTTGATCTGCTGGCATTTACCATCATTCTGCCACTGCTGCCGTCGCTTTTGGAGTACTATCGCCAGAATGATACATCCGGCTTGTACGCCGTGCTCACAGAGCGCGTTCGATGGTTTCAGCAGCTCCTCGGAGCCCCCGAACGGTATATATCGGTGCTATTCGGTGGCTTCCTCGGTTCCATGTTCAGTTTTCTGCAATTTGTGGCGAGCCCAATTGTCGGCGGACTGTCGGATTACTACGGCAGGAAGCCGGTGCTGTTGGTTTGTGCGGTGGGTAATCTTAACCACACAGTCCAAGCTTGGTAATCTTTTAAATATGTATGTACTTCCGTCTCCGCAGTCTGGCATCGCCTTGTCCTATCTGATCTGGGCCTGCTCCAGTAATTTCGCCCTTTTTGTTCTGGCCCGCTTTGTAGGCGGTATCAGCAAGGGTAATATCTCGCTCTGCATGTCCGTCATCACGGATGTGTCCAGTATAAAAACCCGTGGTCGGGGAATGGCTCTGGTAGGCGTGGCCTTCTCGCTGGGCTTTATTGTGGGACCTATGATTGGAGCATTATTTGCAATATTCTCGGATAAAAGTGGAGGTGCTTGGTTCGTGCTCCCCTCGCTTCTGGCCTTTGGTCTCGCCGCAGGCGATCTTCTAGTGCTGGCCTGCTGTCTCCGCGAAACTTTGCCCAAGGTGGGAATCGACAGAGTGTATATACTGAAATTTAAAAAATAATTTTACGGCTTCTTTCCCAGGAGAAACGTGTTAAGGAGATCTCATCTGCCCTGTCATACGGCCTGCAATTGCTCAATTTCTCAGCAATATTTAGGTAAGTCATGGAATTAATTAGCAAGTGCCGAGAACGTAAACCTGTCGTGTGACGAAGTCGACTGGTCTGACTGGATTTTGGAACATTATCATTACCGTGCCAGGTGCCGGGTATACAGGCACGTTTATTTGATTGCCTTATCAGTCGGAAAGTATCGCGGACCCATCTGATAAAAGTCACTTAAAGGGAATGGAAGGTGTCATGTTCCCTTGAATACAATCTCTCTATTAGCAACTGAATTTGGGTTAACCAATCGTATTTCACGGTAATTATTCTTTTGACAGATTCGCTGCTATCAAAAATGTTCCCAAAAAAGACATTGAGGCCTTACGATCAATTGGACTGATATACTTCCTATACCTGTTTCTGTATTCCGGCTTGGAGTTTACCGTGACCTTTCTGATGTACCACAAATTCGGTTACACCTCAATGGACCAGGCAAAGATGTTTTTGACTACAGGTATGAGAGGGTGTAGTAATAATTTGTGAGTGTTTTAATTGAATCTGGTCTATTTTTTCCAGGTGTTATCATGACATTGCTGCAGGGATCGGTGGTGCGTCGCCTTCCCGAGGCAAAGATCAAGGGCTATGCCATTTTTAGTCTGTACCTGATTGTTCCCGCCTTCGTATTAGTTGGCCTGGCCGAAAGCAGTCGATTACTCTACGCCGGCATGATCCTCTTCGCCATTTCAACGGCCTTTGCTGTCACCTGCCTCACCACCCTAGTCTCTAAGTACGGCAATGATGACCAGAAGGGTTCAGTATTAGGAATTTTTCGCTCCCTAGGAGCTCTGGCTCGGGCATTGGGTCCCGTGGTTGGCAGTATTGGTGAGTTGGACTTACTACGCCACGGTGTTGTGTTTCTCTTTCTAATCTTCTCAAATTTCTGCAGCTTTCTGGTGCGTGGGCTCAAAGATTACCTACATAGCCGGTGGTCTCCTGCTAATCTATCCAGCTTTGGCCTTACAGCGTGCTCGCATTTAAGTACAATAAGTGCAAAGTGAATTAACCATTTTAGAGATCAATGCAAGTATTAATTGCACATTTTACTTAATTTATTGCAAGTATTTTATATTAAAATAATAACATTTTTATACTCTGTTTTACACAAAACAAATGGTTTTTATTGGGCGAAAATTCAGGATAATGGTGGGATGATGTGATCAAGTGCTGCCATGAAATAATAGTACATAAATAATTAATATATAAATAATGTAATGGTTTTCTTAAAAATAATTGACTTTCAAAGGTTTTTGTATTTGTTTACTTACATTTAATTTTAATTTTTTTTTAATCCACTGGTCACAGTGTAAACAATAGAGGAAAACCCCTAAAACAGCAAGAAAAGTAAGTTATTAAAGCTATTAATAACTAACTTGCGTGTTCGAGTACATATAATGGACGAATATAATGGCTAGTAAGAGTTTTCTTAATAGATTTAAATTTTAAGTTATATCTGTTATAAAGTTTTTCTTCTGTTCAGACTGATGGGTTGCGTTCAGCAGAACAATTTTAAAGAAAATAAGTTGTCACATAAAAAAAAAATGTTTATGAGGTCCCCAAAACTGTCGGCTAGACAAAATGTTGGATTATTTTAGAAAGTCCCGAGCGTTTGATAGAATACAATTAAAATTTACTAATTAATCACTGATCGGTGATCACTCTTTCTGTAGTATACGGAATTCCCTGAACGTATTTAGAAATAAATGGTATTTCTTGATACTGAAATGGTATTTTTTGTCAGGCCAGATGGTATTTTTTATCGTTATCGCCGCCATACTGCTGCCAACTTCACGCCGTATATTTGGGGAGTGACTAAGTTTCGTGTAAGAGAAAATTATAAATAAATGCATTAAAAACAGCTGCAATTGTCAAATTGTTAGTGCACTAGTCGTCGCTGACATTTTACCAGACTACGCGACCGCATTGGAGCTGGAAACACACGACTTTCCACCGATTACTGATATACATTTTTCTCTTTCTTTACAACACAACTACAACTGCAAAAAAAAGTGTAAAAAGTGTGTGAGCTTCGACGAACGCATAAAGAAATCGGCGGCGCGCAGGTTATTGGATTTCGTTCATAAATCGGACGGAGTAACGAGGATAAGGACACAAATCAAATTGAGACGACAGGAAAACAAAGTTGAAGAAAATGGGAGCAAGAGAAGACGAGTACGATTATCTGTTCAAAGGTAATTATAAACATGACACTGCCGGTGGCCGCAGATCCGTGGAAGTTGAGGTGAAGGTGGGGAGGAGTGGCGGCGGCCCTCTCCGGTGCCTGGACACAATGACGCAGTGGTTCAACGGCACTAATTGAAACTAATTGGAGAATAACAGAAAGTGCAGTCGAAAACCCAGAGTTCATATGCTGGTATGTGTGTGAGTGCAAGTGTGTGATTAATTCCCAAAATAAGTCCAAGAAGTACGCCCCCTGAGTTTGTTGGTGTTGCTGCTTCCCGTGCAGTTGGATGCCCTTTGACGGCTCTCCCGCTCCCGCTCTCTCTTTGGGGCCTCTTCCGGAATCAAGTACATTGCCGTTAACTGTCTGTTTTGTCATTACCTTCCCGTTGCTCTCGCCACGTTGCATGCAAAAGCCAACGCAAATCGTATTTATAATCGCGATAAAAGTTGCCCCTTTCTGCGGGGAGTAGCTTCGAATGCTTAGCCACCCTCACATTCTTAAATTGATTAGATTTCCAGTTAGTACCACGAGTAAGAATTTAGGTAGAACTTCTGTACAGCTAGCTCCTGCATTGGCTTTATTTGTAATTTCTTTGCATCTGTTTACGGCTCTCTCGCTGGCCGTCGCCACAGCTCTCTATCGCGGTGTTGAAACCTCAGTTGGTAGCTTGCACAGTGGGCCGCACTCTATCCCGTTTGCTCCAAAGCTTCATCTCCCTTCCCACATCTTTTGCGTTCTTTGTATCATTTCTGTTTATGTTCGGGGTCGTCAATTGTCAGTTCTTCTTTGTTCTCTTCGTTTGCTACTACGCCGCGAATTCCATTTACGCTTAAAAAACGACTATCACAGCTGAGCTTTAGCCTGAGCAACTGTTGAATGTCATTAACGGGTTATCTCAATTATTCATTTAAAAGAAATTTAATTGAATAGTCATTCAACCTAAATATTTGTTTTTAAGATTGATTCATTTCCTTCACAATAAGTTCATAATAACTAATGGATGTCACTGCTTTTCTCAAATTTGTAAACCCTTATCTTGGCGTGTGGTTTTTTGGGTCAAGTATCCAAAATGTAAAAACAGAAACACACCATGTGAATATGTCAAATGTGTGAGTGAGTATGACATGCATGATGAGGCCTCGAATTTCACACATAACGATATTATTGGCCAGGCATGACTCACCCACGGAAAGCAACTGTCGAAGAATTCCGCTCGAGGCGATAAGCCAGCCCATAATCACATCATAACCAACGTGGGGCTCTATTCGAGCGATTTGATCCATTGAAACTAACAAATAATGATGACCGCCTCTCCATTTACTACTCCCCTTTAACTTGCCGGCACGTCCGTTTAACTCAGTGCAATTTCTCTTTGAGGATCACTTCAGAAACGGAGTTAAAGAGAGTAGTGACTCATGGCCACTCTCGGTTTCTCACCGATAACTGTAACCAGGCGCTCTCAGCTGCCCAGTAGAGAGCGCAAAGTGTTTGAGTGATTTTTGTTATTGTTTTTGTTGTTTTTCCCTGATTGACGAACATGCTGGGTTAACAACGTCCAAGAAAGGGTTAACAGTAAGGCTGACCTTACATTTACTACTTAAACTAAGCAAATAGATAATTATCTTTAGTCTACAAAAAAAAAGTTGTCTGATCAAAATGACAGATGTTTTTAAAAATCCAACTAAAGAAGAAGATAATGTATTACAGCTGTTTTAAGTGGTGTCTGCTAAGTATCCATGTGCTTTGCAAAACTCTTTGAATCCTTACGGAACACAGTTCCCATTTTACAAAATTTAAAAGGTGTTATCTTCATTTTAAAGTTCACTGGTTTGTTAACCTTATAAACGCCAACACAGAAAAGCTTTTAAAATTGAAGGTAATGCATTTTTGGCTCACTTATGATCAATTTCGAATTAGACCCTTTGATCCAATTGCAAACTTCTCGAAGATCTCTTCTCTTTTTCCCTACAATTTAATTTAATTTAAACTAGCCTTCACAAGCCTTTGGCATGGTTTCTCAAGGGAGGATTTCAGTATTATTCTCACCTCTCGAGGTTAGTAATTAATAATTAAAGAAAGAGCCTTAGTTTATAGAGTTCATTTGGTTCACCCAGGTCATGTCATTCAGATAAACCATAAATGTTTTTTCTATCGCCATAGAGCATAATATACATTCCACAAAGCACAAAGCTGCCGAACGTCCACTCCTCTCGCAAACATAAGATATTTGTTTCCGTGGCCTCAAGTCTCTCGAGTATAGCGGTTTTATGTACAAGCTGACCTTGGGGCGCGCTACTCCAGCAGAGTACTGACGAAGGAGGGCATGACCTATTCAAGCCACCAGCTACCAACTAACAGGCTGTTAGTCCGACCGTAAAAACACAGGACACGGGGTGGAGTCGCCCCAAACCAAACCCACACCGCACCCACCCACATATTATGCAACTGGGGACTTCGATTGTCCAATGCCAATGCCAATGCTTCGAATCTTACTAATGCTTTGTAATTCTTTGCAGTTGTCCTTATCGGTGACTCTGGCGTTGGCAAGAGTAATTTGCTGTCCCGTTTCACGCGCAATGAATTCAATTTGGAGTCCAAGTCGACAATTGGCGTGGAGTTTGCAACGCGCAGCATAGAGGTGAGTACAGCAGGGGATTGGGTCAGGAAGCACCCCCGTCTGTGTGCTTCACGGGGTTAGCTTGCGTGTGCGTTTTGCCGGGAGGTAGTAGACATAGCGATGGCCATATCGAGGAACAACCTAGTGGGTAAGCAGTCAATTTTAGTAAGTGTCTGGGAATTTCACTAAATAAAGGATTGCCAATTGGTATTCTTTCATAATTTATGAAGCCATCGAGTTGGGGGGAAAAGCTTAATGTTGACATCATCGTCACCAGTTGGCTGACATTAAAAGTAAATTGATTCCAAGGCTTATTTTTAATTTAAATTTAATTTAATTTAAGACTTATCGAGGGGTGTAGTATTTTTCTTATTAAATAATCGCATTTAGTCAATATCAAACTATGGCTTTTGGTTTCTAGTGGTTGACATCACTGTGTGTCAAATTTGTTTATTGATTTTCAAAAAGAAACAGCCGCAAGGGTACAAGGATAACTTGGCGAGATTGCCAATTACTGTAACCATTCAACTAATGTTTCTCCTGTGTCCTTCTCCAACCCCTCCCCACACCATCCAATGCAGGTCGATGGAAAAACAATTAAAGCGCAAATTTGGGATACGGCCGGCCAAGAGCGTTATCGCGCCATCACCTCTGCCTACTACCGCGGTGCTGTGGGAGCTCTGCTTGTCTACGACATCGCCAAGCATCTGACGTACGAGAATGTGGAGCGGTGGCTGCGGGAGTTACGTGACCATGCCGACCAGAACATCGTCATCATGCTGGTGGGCAACAAGTCCGACTTGCGCCATTTGCGCTCCGTTCCCACGGACGAGGCGAAATTGTTTGCCGAGCGCAACGGCTTGAGTTTCATAGAAACCTCGGCCCTCGACTCGACGAACGTAGAAACGGCATTCCAGAACATACTCACAGGTTAGTTATCCTTACCATTGTATTAAATATTACTCCTTTATAAATTATAACATATAACATAAAGGTAAATCAATTTATAATGATTGCTGAGGCAAAAGTATATGCTTAAGTTTATCGGGTGTCGTTTTGTTAATTTTCTTCTTCTCCTTCCAGAAATCTATCGCATTGTGTCGCAGAAACAGATCAGGGATCCGCCGGAAGGCGATGTCATTCGTCCGTCGAACGTGGAACCGATCGACGTCAAGCCGACAGTAACCGCCGATGTGCGCAAGCAGTGCTGTCAGTGACCGCCCCAAGCAACATTAGCTATCCCCCGCAACCGCCAGAACAGCAACATAAACAAAAGCAACAACACTTACAACTACAACAACATCAGCAGCAATAAAAACCAGAACAACAGCAAGATCAGAAGCAGAAGCAGCGAAGATCTGGTAGAGAAAGGAATTGGGAGGAGTTTTTGTGTTTTTCAAATAAAACATCATAATATTTGCATATAAATTGATAAATCAAATCAGCAAAAACACCACCATCACCAACACAACACCAACAGCAGCAACAAAATCGAAAACAACATCCGGCTGTAGTTAACTGCGGTTTAAACTGAAGTTTTATATATATATAAAGATTTAAAGAAATATCGCATAAATCGATCGCCGCGATCGTCGATGCCTGCAAAAATAAAAAAACAAAAACTGGAAAGAATATAAGCAAAAAACTAAACACTCCAAATTCAGTTTAAGCTGTAGAACTATAATTTATATAAATATAAATATATGCTAATATTAAAAATATTAATATTATTAATTTTTCGCAACATAAATATATAGTTGTAAACAACCGGAAAGAAATCTTCGATAATGATACAAACTCATTTCCAAACCAAAACAACACTGCGCAGCTCGCGGCAAGCAATTTTGAGGACTTTCTTTAGTTTTCACTTCACATTTTCAAGAATTGGTCAACAAATCAAACAAACAGCAACAGTTGTAAAACTTTAAATGCATACATGAAACGAAAATCACATCATTTGTGTTTGCTATGTTAAGTGTGATTAAATAAATATAATTTAAATAAAAGGTAATCACTCTGGGTTTTTTTTTATAGAGTTGATACAAAACGTACGTTAAATTAGAGGGGCCATGCTCTCATGTCAAACGAGCTGCTTGGTATTCTCCGCTGCTACGGCCACACTAATCTTAGCACGTGCGGAAGGGAAGAAACAACTTGGACAAAACATGGGACGCGGCAAGAAGAAAGTACATCCAAAGACCCGTACGGCTGCCTTTAAGGCTAGTGAGCCGAGCGAGATTGTCGAAGCGCCTCACTCCTTCGTCATCCACCGCGGCCTCACCTGTCCGTACATTACAGACCTTACGCTGGACTTCCGGCGTATCATGGAGCCGTATACGGCCACTAATCTGCGAGAGAAACGGATGAACCGCATCAAGGACTTTGTAAGCTTGAGCAGCTACTTCCATGTCTCGCACATGGGCATCTTCAACAAGGCCTCCACGCAGTTGTCTTTCAAAGTGGTCCGTTTGCCGCGCGGTCCCTCCCTGACATTTAAGGTTTGCCGACTGCTCCTATTAATGGAAATGCTCCGGAGATTCACTACAAACTAACTTTGTCTTACAGGTTCATCAGTTCACACTGGCCCGGGACGTAATTTCGTCCAGCAGGCAGCAGATGATCGACATCGATCACTTTAAGCATGCTCCTCTGGTCATCATGAACAACTTTACGGGCGATGGCAAGCACCTGAAGCTGATGGCCACCACCTTCCAGAACATGTTCCCATCGATCAACCTGGCCCAGGTGAACATTGGAACCATCCGTCGCTGTGTCCTGTTCTCCTACAATCCTGACACGAAGCTGGTAGAGATGCGTCATTACTCGGTACAAGTGGTGCCTGTGGGCCTAAAGCGATCTTTGAAAAAATTCGTAAAGGGCACGGTTCCCAACCTGGGCAAGTGCAACGAAGTGGAAGACTTCGTGACGAAGTAAGAAAATCTCGTAATTTCACAGGTTACTCAAACTAAACCATGTACATCATTTCCAGAGACGGATACGCCTCCGAATCAGAGGCAGAGGATGACGAAAAGTCCCACGTGGTGCTCGCACAAACGCTTAAGAGCAAGGGGAACCTGGAGGACAATAAAAGCTGCATTAAACTGCACGAAATCGGGCCGCGTCTAACCATGCAGCTAATAAAAATAGAGGACGGGCTCCTCACTGGCGAAGTGCTGTACCACGATCATGTGGTAAAGACGGAGGAAGAAAAGGAAACTATGCGCAAGCTAGTCGAGAAGAAGGCGAAACAGAAGGAGCAACGCAAGAAAGAGCAGGCAGAGAACCGCGCACGCAACCTAAAACTAAAGAAGGACGAAAAGCGCGCTGCGAAACGGGCGGAGGAGGGACACAATGACAGCGATCCCGAAGATGATGCCGAGTACTACAAAGAGGAAGTGGGCGAGGAGCCAGATGAAGGTGAGGTTTTACATTTCATTGGGAAAATTGAATGGGTAATAAGAACTTGCTTTTGTGTTTGCAGAACTTTTCAAAATGGAAGCCAAATCCTCACGTAAGCGACCCAAGCTGCCCGGCGGCATGAAGTTCAAGAACAAGCGGGCCAAGCTGGATACCAAGGACAAGAAGATCAATGGCAAGTCAAACGACTACAAGGACAGGAAGCCCAAGTTCGATCCCAAAAAAAGTAGGAAGTCAAAGTAATATGTTAAATATAAGCTATTTTATAAACAGACCACTTGTCAGTTAGCTGAGATAATGGTAACAATGAGAACTAGCTAAACATACGCTGCACCACCTCCTTGTAGTGGGTGTTGCTATTCTTCCAGCTGGTCGCAATGTTATCCCGCAGCTTGCTGAACTCTCGCTTTTCCTCATAATTAGGCACCCGCTCGATGGTGGCCTGTGCCTTGGCAAACTCCTTCAGATGGAAGTAGGCCACTGCGCGGCGGTAAATGCTTTTCTCGCTGGGACTCTCCGCAGTCTCCACGAATTGTGTGTGGTAGATGACATGCTCGTAGCGCTTCTCCAGCAGCAGGCAGGCAGCCAAGTTTGTCTGAATCTGGATGAAGAGCTCCTCGACTTTACTCCCGTTTATTCCGTTCTCCCTCTTGGTCAGCTTGTCGAACGGTTTGTATGTGATGAGCAACTTTGCGGCCCGCACAAAGTAATCAAATGCGAATTTTGGATAGGATTTAAATGTGGCCACGCCGCTCTCTTTAAGACGCAGCGCCAGTTCGTAGATTCCAGCTGCGTCCAGCTTCTCCACCTGCTTGTTCTTTACAATCTTCTCCAGCTTCAGTTCAAACTCGATCCGAATGCCGTTTTTGGTCAGGATGCTGCAGGCGGCGGTTTCTCCGGGAAGGAACTGCTGCAGCAAAATCTCTACATAGCAATCCACTGGGTTAACGGCAGTGCCCATTTCCAGGGAGTGCTGTTGAGGATACGCCGAGGATTCATCGCTCGCCAAGTATTTGCTCTGCCGCTCACCCAGATTGGCGCATTTCTTGTTGACACTAAACTGCACGGTGCTGCACGTCGTTGGCTTCTCCATGTCACCCAGCTGCAAGGCCAGCACCTTCTTGGTAAGGCCTCGGCCTTTATCCTCCCATTCCGTACCCACATACCAGTCCATCTTGAAAGTTTATAACGAAAAAAAAAAGAATCCAGAATTGGAGCTGGTCTTTTCGTCTCAGGTTCTTTAGAGTGACCAGGTGGCGCTAAGGAAATCATACTAAACTGACACAAACCTACTTTGAATTCAATAACACATCATTTCCACCAGTTCAAAGAGAAAGTCGTTAAAAAAATTGAAGTCTGTTACTTGTCACTTATCCACAAACATGCATCAGTGCATATTTTTAAAATTATTATGCACTGCATATATACTACATAGTTATTACTCTTCTATTGAAAACATATATACACATACGAGTAACCTACTGAGATATGAAAAGCTTTTACCCCATATCTTAACTTTTCTAGTCAGTTCAGTTCTAGTTCAGAAATAAAAAATATTCTATATATCTAAGTAAAGGGAAAACCGGTTCAAACAAAGCGAAGTATAAACATATACTGGCGTCCATTCCAAACTCCAGAAATTAGAAAGAAGAGGGATAAGGAAGCCCAAAATTACTTTGAATTAGAAAACGACAGGTTATTTAGCATTTATACACAATTTATTATTATTTCTAGTTATCTGTTACCTATACTAAGCCCATTCGCACAGCAATTCGCAGTTGCTCAGCCATCATTTAACAAGCTGCACTCCTTCCACCAACATAGTATTTGCATAGTATTTCGGAGAGTATGTTTGTTCATATTTCAATCAACTCGCTGATGGTAAAGTAAAACGTTATGTACATACATTAGTTAACGCGGAAGCGGCGGTGATCGTCATCCAGATCACGTATAGCATTATAACTTAACTTACACATAGCAATACATATATAGTAAAAGTATCTGTTGCATACATTAAATATATATATATATATAATGAAACGTCCTGGAAATTTTGCTATTTACTACATACATCTGTGTATTACTAGAGTCTATAGGTATCATTATGGTTCAATTAAAGAATCGGTTACATATTGATTAATTTTGTTCAATCTTCTCCCCGAATGAATTCAATTACCAATTGCAGACGCATACACGGGTCACACACAAGTCTCTCTTTCATTTAAATTATTTGTATTTTGTATTTTGCATTTGGGGTAACTTAGCTTACAATTGCCAATAAAATACTAGGCTTAATTTTAAACTTTACAATTAACACAAACATTAGGCAATAGGCATGCTAAAATAGGTTACAAATGTGCAAACTGATGCTCTTGCTTGCCAATTTCAATGAAGCAACTCTAACTAACATTTATGCTAAAGACTGAACTCTCTTCGCTGGCCGTCCTGCAGATTCCAGTTGCCTCGCAGCTGCCAGTTCGCACGGTGCTGGCTTATGTATTTGAGCTAAAGAAACACTTAAAGTAACGCCCAAAAGATTCGAGGACTACTGACCCTTTGATTAGTATTACAGCGCCTAAGTAACTAATACAAAAGTTTCGTCTCTTCATATTCTCATATTCGTACGTGACAAACAACCTAACAGCCAGTTTTGCAAAAATATTTTCATGATTTCTATGTATACGCCTTTTGCTTTTATTGTTGCTTGTTTTATAACTTCATTTTAATCTTATTATGCTTGGGTGTTATGTGTGTGTGTATTTGTGTGTGTGTATGTTGAGTATGTGTGTTGTGTGTGATTGTAAAATAGACGCTCAGAGATCGCTGTAACTTGAATTCCAAAATTTTTGTATGTTTTTACGCTGGCTACCCTTCATTCATCATAATCATCAATATTCTCAACATCATCTATATCATAATCCAGGTCCTCCTCCTGCTCTGGGTCCGAGGAACCTGAACCTGAACCCGTGATAGAGACCGGGCCATCGGCAGCATCCGGATGCCTAACATATACCCCCATAACAGCCCCAGCATCATCTCTCGAAATCTCGTCCTCGAAATCACCATCTCTATCTCCATCCCCATCGTCCTCGTCGTCGTCGTCATCGTCGCTATCGTCGCTCGAGGGTATTAGGTGTAACTCGCGCAGCTGCCGTTGCACAAAATGTTAATGTTCCATCAAAGCCGCTGTAGAAGCAGGAACAGAAAAAGAAAACGAGATTATGCATACATAATTCAAGAGATCAATGAGTTGAGTGAAAGTTGGGCATCTCTTACGTGACGGCGTGCGTCCGGCCTTGTTCTCATTGGGTGTGAAATTTAGAAAGTCCCAAATCACAATTGTATCATCGTGCGAGCTGCTCACAATTTGGAACTCGTCGAATTGCAAACGAAAAACGCGACCGGTATGTTCCTATAAAAAGGGAGGTTACGGGAGTAAGGGGTTAATGTAAAAGTAATGGAAGCTGCTGCTTATGTGTCGACACACTTACCACAAGCGTGTTCAGACAAAGTGTATTAGAGGCTGCTCTCGGATCCAGGGCGGCCACCAAATCCCACACCTTGATCTTGCCGTCATAGGCGCCGCTAACGATGCGCTTCGTATCGAAACGGATGCAGCGAACTAGCTCCTCGTGGCCCTCCAGGACACGCAGACAAGCACCACACTCAATATCCCATAGTCTGCAATTGGACGGAGAAGTAAATGAGTAAATAAACGTCTATAAACAAAACACGCGTCTAATTACCTTATTGAATTGTCGGAGCTGCCGCTGACTACTAGCCGATCTCTGTACTGAAGGCAGGCGATACCCCGCTTGTGGCCATTCAAGGTGCGCACAAATTCACAGCTCGAGGTGGACCAGACCTTAATGGTGCGGTCCCCACTGGCGGACACAATATACTTCTCATCAAAGTCAACCACATTGACGGCAGCCCGATGCCCGACGAGGACGCGGCGCAGCGTTATCTCGCTGGGCGAGGTCATGTCCCAGACGGCGATGGAGCGGTCCTTGGAGCAGGTTACCATCATGCCGTTGTTGAAGCGCAAATGCAGCACCGCCTCGCAGTGATGGATGAGGGTGTTGACCATCTCGCCGGTATTGACGTCCCATACCCGGACTGTGGAGTCGCTGGAACCACTGATGATAACCTTATCGTCGTATTGCAGGCACAGCACTGAACCAGTGTGGCCGATGAGGGTCTGCAAATGAGGAAAAGTCCGTGGTAAGGTGTGCATTCTTGCTGACTCTTATCTGTAATATCCTTCTACCTTAACGCACTGCAGATCCGTGCGATCCCAGATTTTGATGGTGTTGTCCCGCAGCCCGGATACAATCTTGCCATCGTCATACTGCAGGCAATAGACACCTTTCGAGTTCTCGGACCGGCAATTGATGCGGTGCAGCATGTGGCCACCAATCCGCCAGTTATTCTCTATGCTGTCAATGTCCTGAAAATATTTAAAAAAAAAACCGAAAGAAAGAACGTTATAGTCATAGCTTGGTGAACGAAAAACTTTGCGTATTCACTACTCACATTCATTATCTTGGGGAACAACTCGCGATGGAATGAATGTGGCCGCTGGGTTTGGCCCGGTCTTGGCTTGAATAGATACTGCATCCAGTTGCGCCGCTCAGCAAGTCCACGCCACAACGAATCTGTGCGCACCTTGCGCTCGATGAGTTTTTTCCACAACATTCCCTCGGATATGACCCGCAGCCATTCCTTGCAGACCAGCTCCGCGGATTTGAGCGATTCGGCATCCAAGTAGGACAAAATGTTTTCGGCAATGTGATCCAGGCCCTTGACTGTGAAGAAAGCATAATTAAAGTCATGTTTAAAGATGGATTTAATGATGTGTATGATAATGTTGTCAGGATCATTTAAGGCCTAAAGAGGAGACTACCAATTTTCATTAAAACCAGTGTAATGGCATTAAGTTAAAAATATGTTCCTGCTGTTCGGATTTGTTACTTAGCGCTATACTTTTTGCCATAATTAATTACAGCAATAGAATAAGGAAGTATTGCTGCTTTAGTTAGTTCTCTCCGTGGACAAGTAAGTGACTAAGCCGGGTGCTATTTATAGTCGACACCCAGTTATCTCCGATATGACACATGGCAGAATGTGCCATCTGATATGAAGTAACCTGAGGTGGAGCAGACGTAACTGCTGCTGCTGTGGCTGTCGCTCTTGTCAGACACCCACTCGCCAAGCCGCCAAACCAAAGCCCAACCCAATCCCAGCCCAATCCCAATCCCGATCCAACCACTCGGCGCCCGTCATCAGCCGACAAACAAGAGAGACAAAATGATGCACCTAACGGCATTAAAATGCACTTAGCCCAGTAAGTGGGAATGGGAGTGGGAGTGGCGGTGGCGGAGGCGCAACCAATAGACCGGCATATTTACATGTGTCTTGTGCGCACACAAACGCAGCAAGCAGCGCGTCGGAGAGTGCCTGGTGGGGGTTGAGCCACATGTACATCTCCATCAGCATTGACAAACGGCCTGGATGGGCCAGGCCAGAGTCTGAAGTGCATGTGAGTGTTCCCTACCACCTTCAGCTCCCTGTTCTCGTTCGCTGCATTTGCCAAACACAATTAAAAATGTGCATAACTCGCAAATGGCAGGCGGTTGGCGGGCGGCAGCGGCGATTTGGCTCAAGTTGTTTGCCGTCGCCGGCGACTAACGGTCTTGAGAGTGTGTCTATCCGTCGTCTGTGCATCCGTGCGTCTGTCTGTTTGTCCCCCTGTGTCTGTCCCACAGTCGCTCTGTCGTTCTGTCCCCCCGGTTAGTTGCCTTTGAAGTGCATTACAATGTAAATGGAGGAGACAATGTTGTCTACTTTCAACTCTTTTTCGCTTGGTTCCCTAGAAGCATCAGTGATGCCAGCCAGTCGTTAAATGTAACAGGAAGAAGGAGCCAGGAAGCTAGACTATAGAAGGGAATAATATGTTTGTAATTAGTTGAAATCTAAATATAATTTGTTCTTTATTATGGTTGAGATCGAAATCTAAGAAAACCTTAAGGCTATTATTTTCAAAAGTTCATATTTATATAAAAGAAAAATATATAAAGGGCTGGTATTACAGCTAAGAACAAGAAGTACAAGGATTATGCAAACGGAAACATTCGACGACTTCCTCTAGGACGCTTCTTTCTATTACGAACCGTTGGTGTAAGGAAAGAAAATAGGCCAACATTTCCCAACTGCCTTTCAGCTGACAATCAGAAGAGACATGCTCAATAAGTTCGGTAAAAAGAGACGCATAAGAGCTCGACGAGGGAAAAGTAAATAAATAAACAAAGGTTCAATGCACAACTCGCTCTTGTTGGCAATTTGAGTCACCGATATATACACACGTACACCTACCTACCCAATCCGATGTATTGATAAACGTTCGTTTATTCACAAAATCCGATCGAGCCCGCTAGTCGTTGATCCTATACAATTACAGTCCCAGAAATGTCTAGCCCAACAGTTATGATTTTGATTAGCTGGCCACAATTGGCGGCAAAATCGATTCACCATATTCTTATGAATTAAATACAAGGCCTGCTGCTTCGCTCCGGCTTTCGTTTTGTTTGCTGTTCCGGTAAAGCGCGTTTAATGGAAGCAACGACCTTTCAGTCAACAGTTAAACACAGCCCAACAGCCCTGGCCCACCCACTGGCTCCTCCCCTCCACTCTCTGCTCCTCCGGAACCCGGAATGAATGGCACTGGGATCTGGGCACTGTGAGGAAGCGAGCAACCTTTCATGTTGTTCAACTTTGTACCTGCCGAGTTTGTTATTGTTTTCAGGGGATTAAAACTCCGGGACCTCTCTGTTCTATTCGCTGGTAACGCGACTAAGACTAAGGCTTGTGGAAGGAATGCTCCTGGCTTTAAGTTGGGTTCACCCGGTGGCTGTTATCTTCGGCACTGGCTTATCAGCGGCTAACAGGCGGACACTTTAACCATCTGGGAGTAGTGACCTCTCGCACAAAGTATGACATTGATAACCACGAACCACTCTGTCGATCTTTGGCTAACAGGCTGACAAATTAGGTTTGATCTTTAATTTGATAACGTTTCAATGATTTAATTAGCTAAACATTAACATTAGCTCTCTGACACTGAGCCAAATAACTGATTAAATTGTATATGAAGAGTTTAACATTCTTTTTACGTTTGAATATTAAAAAACTTTGACGCATACAGAGTACTTTGAGTTTATGGGCTTTATTAACAAGTGATTAATGTATACAGTGGTGCTCATATACTTAAGCCACAAGACTTCAACCAAGTATTTAATCGAAAATTAAGAAAAGTTTTTATTTCACAGCTCCAATTCTTTGTGTCACATTAGCTCTATATATCAGTGCTCAAATAGAATAATAACCAAGTTATACGAATATTTATTCAACGTAAAACATTAAAAATCTGAGACCATCTCCAAAATGTCCTGCTCACATACTTAAGCCACCTTGAGCTAAAATCGTCTAACTTGGGTTTTTTCCGGGAAAGTTGTGCTATTTATTTTCTAAACTAAAGAATTGAATACTAAATAAGTTTTCCAAAACAATTTGACCACTATGGCTAAAAATAAAAATTCAAATTCGTCCGAAAGAGAGCTAATATGGGAATATTACGAAAATAACACAAGGATTCTAAAAATTTTTATGATTTTACATTTTTCGCGTGGCAAAGTCAGAAATGCCATTGCATTTTGTAAAAAAATTGAACCTGGGAAAGTATTCCAAGAGAAAAGACCAAGAAAACCACTTTAAACGACGATAGACGGATTGCCAAAATCAGTAAAGCCGATCCGTTTTTGACTTCGAAGCAAATCAGAGGTCAAATGGTGGCGGATTATGGCTTGAGTGTGTCAGCTCAGACCATAAGAAGACGACAAAATG
>VNJU01005630.1:0-118916 GCA_008042675.1 Drosophila seguyi | reverse complement strand
GAGAGACTTAGTTGTTGTAAGTGGTTGATTATGTTGTTGATAATGAGAGCCAAGTGGCAGACACTGGAGGCAACAACAAACAACCGGCGGGCAAAGGCCCAAAGTGGCACTCCTCTTCGCTGGTCCGCTGTTCCCTGCCTGCCTGCCCCGCTTTCCATTTTCCCCCCCTCAGGTGAGTGCTCCTGTGTGTGCCATGCATTTAAATGAGTTTTCCCGGGCAGCGCATTTATGTAATTGCAATCGCAATTGGCATTTTCACACGCAGCCCATCAGACTGTAATTAGCTGGGCTACACAAAATTGGGGAAAAAATATATATCGCACATATTGCAAACAGCTTTTCTATTTCTAGCCAATTTCGAGGGGCGAGTGTCCATTGAAAAACAATTGGAATATTGGCGATAATCCCGAAACGCAATCCTTTAGCGGCGGCAATAAAATGCAATTAAACAATTAGCCAGCGATTTGCCATGAAATCTCTCTATATATTGCCCTATATCGGGACCACTCGACCTCGCTCTTGGTATAAAAACAAAAACCAAACCATGAAAAACAATTGAAATAGCCAAAGCCAAAAAAGGAAAACTTATTCAGGGGATGTTGGTGGAAATTGAAAACTTATTCCCAGGGTCTAAAGGGCTAAGCGGCTTAGGGAATGGAAATTTGGCCAGGGAAATGGATATGGAGGCAACAGGGCAGCCTGTAAACTATTTTAAAAATATATTTTAAATTGAGAAAATAGAAGAAGAAAATCCGTTGAAGGACAACACTAAAATATTTTCCAATGATGATGTCCCGCAGCTTTTTTGCCTCACAAAAAAAAAAAAGAATTAGCATAAAGGTATGGTTTATATATGGTTATAATTAAAATAAAAATAACACGCTAACGGCTTTTAACTGCTGCTGGAATGTGGGACACACACACACACCTCAGCAGGTCGCCTGAAGCGCGAACGCAGCACAGTTGCATGCATAACCAAAAATATTACGCATACGCCAAGTGTGACGAGTAACAACGAGATGCAAAAGTTCCAAAGCGGCAAAATAATTACGAGCAAACTTTAACGATATTTAAATACAACACATATGCTGGACTAAAAAGAATGCGAAAGACAAATGCAATTATGCGGCGGCGGGAAATTTTCCGTTTGTCCCGAACAAACAAAGGACGGAAAGTAAAAGGAAAAGCCAGGCCAAAAGGGAAAGCGCTTTCTGTTGCCTATTTATTGGAGCACAAGTTGATTAGGACAACAGCGCCATATGGAAAATGCCATAAAAGAGGGGGTGTGTGTGTGTACCACAAACAAGGTCAGTCTGCCTGCGCTTATTGTTTCGTCATACATTTTTAATTAATTTAAATAACAACGACGGCCGCAAAAGGAAACCACAATGCAAATAGCAAAAGCAAAAGCAAAAGCCTTGCCCCACAAAAAGAGCGCCGGGATTAAGACTCACTCAAGAGCGGAGTGGAGCCGGAAAAACTCTCTTCGTTCGTGAGCTGGCTTTAGCTCTCTCCGGAGTGATGGCCCACTCGCTTTTTGGCCATGGCCCACAATGACGTCATGTGTTAGCCTTCCCTCCATTGTTGTGATAAATTTAACAGAATTTATGTTTAGTCATTCGAGAGTTTTACAGCAGTTGAGAGGGAGGAGCGGGAACAACGTTTTCGTTTATTAATAGCCGTTGGTTGGCTTGGCTTAGAGAGCTGGAGGAGTCCATCCTCTGTTTTGTCCATTCCATCTACTCAAGTCCAGCACTTTTCAAAGTCACTTGTGTCTGGCAGGCGGAGTGAGAATAGTAGCTGAAGGAGGAGCAGGTTTTGAGCCTGGTCGAGAGCCAGTTGCCTATTAAAACCAAGTCAAGGTGAGGCTATGACGCTGGTAATGGATAGATTTAGGTTAAAGTTTGGTAATATGAAACCAAATTTGGCCATTAATTGGTTTTCTTTGGTAAATACAATTATAATTCTATTTATTTTGATAGTTTAATTTGGGCTTATATTTTCCCCAAACTAAAATTTTAAGTTAGAAATTCTAAAATCACATATTAAATTCATTGAATGTTGTTTTAAGTTTGTTTATTTTTTATTTTAAAAGTCCTTAAACCTGATAACCTATTTTCAAACCTAATTTTCATGATTTCTTAGCTGGAGATTTAAAAAAGATGTTTCTTGATTTTCTTTTTAAAAGAAAAACATGTAGAAAATGCTATTTAAAAATGTGATTCAAAACGAAGTAGTGAACATCTTCCACAAATTACCTTTCTTTATCAACTTTAATCAAGATAATTGCTTGAATTATAATAAATAAAGATAATCACAATAAATATAAATAATAATAAAGACAATTAACCCAAAAAACCTTCAATGACAATTGCTAGAGAATGCAACTTGTTAAATCTCTCTGCAAACGACTTTTAACAATTGTTTGTCTGGGTGTCACTTGTATTATTTGTGATTTATTTGCATAAATTGGCGACCATATCCTGCCGGGGTTAACCCGTTTAGCTCTTAATCATATGCAATGGCCAAATTGAATGCTGGCTGCGAACGGGCGGCTATGAAAATTGCAAAAACCCATTTTATCATGGCAAACACGTACGTCATGTGTGCACAACAAGGAGGGGGAAGGAACAAGAAGACCAGAGGAGTCAGGAGCAGGCAGGGAACAGAAACAACAATCAGTCGTCGTGGAACAATATTTACTGCGTGCGCACCAAAGTATGCAGCAAAGAAAAATCACAAGCGCAGGATAACGAACGACAAAGGACATGCATGCGTGCTGCGGAGAGGGGGAAATCGGGAAATTCGAACGATGACAATGTTGAAAATGACAACTTGGCAACAATTATATTCGAGAGGGAGGGGAGAGAGGCTGTGTGTATGTGTGTGTGGCCCGCATATGAACAAGAAATGGAAACAACAATGTCAACAGGATCAACAACAGCAACAGCATCAGCTTCAGCAACAGCAACAGCAACAGCAACAGCAACAGCAACCGAGCGGGGTCAGCATGGCGTATGAGCAATGTTCAATTGAAAACTCATTCGATTCGAAGTGGCATGACAACACGACAATACGATAAACTGTTTTCCAGTCCCCCTGACAACTCTCCGCCGTGATCTACTGTGAGGGGGAAATTGAGGTAATTAAACGCTTGAAGAAGCACCTGGAAAAGTGAAAGGGAAAAGAAAACTTTGCCTCCTTTTAATCAGCATCGTCGCAAAGTTGCCGACATTATTTTTCCGGACCATTCAGGACGCGGTGTGCCAGATGCAAACTTCTTAAGTGCTCTGCATACACAAATATGTACAGAGGAACTTGTTTGCACGGAAACTGTTTTTTAAATACAATTTTTTTGGGCATACAAAAATTCCATAACTTGTGCCAACTAAAATTCGAAACTTTTTCAACAACTTTCGCTGCACGAAATCGTGAAGTAGAGTTAAGTGAATGCCACACTTTCAGGCAATCACCGTGGGTTCTGTGTGTATGTATAAAAAGGAGTAGAGTAAGGAAATAAAACCTGAAGAGCTGCAACTTCACCTATTTATCTTTATCGCCAGGGCTTTATCTGCGAATTAGCTACAACTTCTTTACACATAAATTCCAGTATTTGCCTCAAACTGAAACTTATGCGAGGGAGCGACACTCCAAGCAAACCGGAGTCGTGGCAGAAAGCAAAACAAAGTGCTAAAGGTGCCTGCGTGTCCCTCCATAAACCTGCAGTTAGAGAGCTGCTTTTATGCATCGAAGAGGCTGTGGGGGAAGCATTAGTGGACCCAAAACGTTGCAGGAATCGCTAAGGGCAAGAAATGCAACTGGGAAATTGTGACAAGTCGAAGGGTTTGCACCCTTATCTGAAGGGGAGGAGGAGAATTAAGTACAAAAGATTATTTCTTTTGCATTTAAAATGGTCGGTTTTGTGCTTACAATCTTGCCTTTTAACTACTTATTTTTTATTTTTTTTTTGGGTAAGAGTGTTAAGAATTAAAATAACAATGAAACTTTCAGTTAATTTACAAAAATAGATAAAGGGTAAGGTTTTTTTGGAATTATTTTTTGTATGTTAAGTATATGTTCACAGTTTGTGACTTTTTTAGTTGTATTTAAGAGGCTTCAAATTATACAGTTCATTTTATCATTTGTTTTATTAAATTATTAATAGTATAATAGTTAATATTATTCGTATTCCTTATTTAAAAATAATAAATAGTAAATTGTCTTATAGATTTTAATAATTTTAAAGAATCTGGTGGAATAACTTTCCAAAAATAACTTCATTCTTTTAAAGCATCGATAGGCATCGATTTTAAAGGTGCGATTTTCGGTGTGCGACTTTTCTTGTATTATTTTTTTTATCATATTTTTCCCCTTCACAAACCCATTTAAAAAATCAAAATTTTCCCTGAACCTCCCTTTTAAAAGGTAGAGTATCTCAAGAACTATTGAAATAAATACCAACAAATGGTCCAAAGCGTCATTCGTGCTCCATTTCCAAGTTGCCTTCAAAAACTTTTGCGTTGCACTTGCAGCAGAAGCAGCAACAGCACACTTCCTTTCGCCACCCCCAAACCTCCATTTTTGTTGCCATTTTCTGTTGCAATTGAGGGTTGCAAATATAAATAAAATAAAAATACTGGCAGCAAAAAGAAAACAAAGTACAAAAAATAAAAGGGGGCTGGACACGGGGCGTGCGATAAGCCAAGCACACAAATAAGATTACAACGCCCCAGCAAAGCAGGAGCAGAAAATATACAAAAAAGAAAAAAAAAAAAACAAAATTAATAAAAAAGCAAGAAATGCTAGCACTAAAAACGCGAAACCGAAAACTTTTTTAAATGCAGTCAAAAGCAAAAGTTCAACGCTAACCAACAAAAAGGCGAACCGGAACTGAAATGAAAATAGAAGGCAAACTTGGGGAACCGCCTAAAACAGGAGTAGCAAAAAAAAAGAAAAGATTATTGGGAAAACGCGTGGAAAACAGTGGAAAGTTGCAAAGCGGGAAGCCAGCGGAAAAATCGTGAAGAAAAAACTCTCAAGAGGTAAAAGAGAACAAGTTAACTAACAAATGGCCAGCAGCTAGAGTCATCCAAAAATTTGAGGCAACAGGATGAAAGGCAGTTAAACCTTCTTCAATCAGATCCAGGAACACCAAAAGAAACAGGACACTTGGGGAAAAATTGTCAAGGGTTTAACAAATAAATACAAAATTAGTATAAATAAATATACATATTATATTTATTAAATTTATTAATAAATATATTTATCTTGGGTATTTTTTAAAGTGCGATATTAACTGAGTTTAAAACCCTTTAGATTTTATTAAAATAACCCAAAGGTTTCGAAAACATATGCTATAAAAATATGGTAATACAAATAATAGCTTATAAAATTGTTTATAATAAAGTCTTAAATATTTAAATAGCCGATATGTCGAATAAATTAAAAATGTTGTGTTTATTATTTAGAAAGTTTCTTAACTTCAAATACCATTTAAACTCGTTATATTCTACATTTAAATCTTAATTTTTAACCGGAAATGTCTTGTTAAAATTTCCAAGAAGCTAATTTATATTATCACCTAATTTTTTTCCCAACTATACCTCGCAAGTTGCCGACAATTACACAGGCCAATGCCGAAAAGTGTCCACAATTGACCAGCAAATTGCCTGAAAATGTCTACTCCCGCGCACGCCCCCACCAAAAAAAAAAAAAAAGCGATGTAGGAAAAGGATAAGAAAGTTGAGTGCAAAACTCGTGTCAAGGACAAACGTTTTGGGAACGCCAAGCTCAGCTGGGCAGGCTGCCAAAAAATGCGGGGCGGAGAAAAAAAAGCAAGGAGAGCAGGCACAAAAGCCAGTGGGCTCCTGTTGAGCCCCGCAAACATTTTGGCTGAAAGATAAATGAGAGTTGGACTCGCAGCTGGCCCGACTTTTGGCCAAGGACGACAAGGACATCATCAACACATGGCCCCGCTGCAATTTATGTAAATTGCGGCCTGCCAGTTGGGAGAGCGAGTAGAATGCCAAAAGCCGACAGTCTGAGAGTCCGAAAGTCCGAGGGAACCGAGAACGGAAATCAGGAATCAGAAAGCGGAGCATTAAGCAATTGCCACTTGCGAGAAACGCTGAGTATGTAGGATTTTCCTGATAATTTTTCTTCTTTTTTTTCAGCCCTTTCCAGCTGGCCTGCAAATGAATTTAAATTTCCATTTCGCATTCGAAATTATATATTCCCTCCGGGGGGCCATCAAGTTTTTCAATTAGTTGACCAACTTGCACTCTGGCCGCTTGCAGGCAAATTTTTCATCCATATCGAGCCTGTAAAGTTATGCATTTTATTTCACTTTATTTCACATTTTAGCCCATGTGAAAGTTGTTCCAGCAGATACAATCTCAACCATGGCAGCACCCCAAGTTATGTTAATTGTGAGGGGAGTAATAATCATTATGGCCAAGTTGTGCTGCTGGCAAATGAAAGGGGTTCTCGAATGTAAATGGGGGAAATGATTTTGGCTTGACTTGGTTCTTGAAGGGGAGAAATTGTAGAGAACAGTTTAGGGTGCAACAAAAGAAGCATTTAAATTTATATATATATAACTTTTTAAAGAGTTATTAAAATAAGAACTATAAAACCTTCTCACTAACCTAGTAATCAAGTTACTAACTTAAAAATTCCCGACTCTCCTTATGCCACAGTTAATCATTTCCCATTGCTGTCACTTTAATTAAATAAAAGAAAGACACATTTAGAATATTAAAAGCACAAAAAAACCACTTGCACAATGCCCTCTTATGGGACCATTCATTTCCATTTTCCCACCCCGCTGGAAAAGCGCCATCCCCACACCGCATTAGCCCTTTCTCTGTGGCTTAAGTCGCCACCGCAATTTAAATAAGCTTAAAAGCGCAGCCAAGACTAAAAGCAAACTTGACTGAAATGCATTTTCCCCTCCTCCAACATATTTTGTGCCACCTTTTTTTTTTTCACCCAAAAAAAAACCAAGAAGGAAAAGCTAGAAAAGCGGGTGGAAAATGTCTAGGTTCGAGGGGCGGCGGGGCGTTAGCATATTGAATGCCAAATGAGCGATTAGCACTTGTCGCCCTGTGATGCCTTTGGCAATGTCTGCCAGGATGTTGACGATGATGAAGGAGCAGCTCTTCTACATGTTTGTTGGTTCTTTTTTTTTTGAGATTGCGCTTAAATTACACTTAACACAAATTTCATTTGAATAAACTTAAAATGAAATGCATAACATGACCAAGCGCGGCAAAGGCAAAGGCAACGACACCATATTGCGCATAATCATTGCAAAAATAAAACTCATTAAAAATATTTAATGAGAAAAGTGGCACTTTAAGCGCAGTCTTAGTGTGAAGCAAGAGGTCTTTAGGGGGATTTGTGTGATTAAAAGCTAATCATGGAAAATATGGCAAACTCTTCTTTTTAATTTATTTAAAATATGCCATCAAATGCCTCATTTTATAATATTAATTAAATATTAATAATGTGGGGAATATATAGATAGATTTTTGTTAAAGTAATAGCAGTAGTAGTAATAATAATAATTATTAAAATCGATTGATTTATGACAGCCATTTATTAATTACCAATTTAAGCTCAATTCTACAATAAATGCGCAGTAATTTAGCCTAATTAAATCCCCTTTTCTCAGCTTGCAAGCACAACAATTTAAATGCAAGGACGAAAAACTAATTAAGTCAAATTCCTGAATTAGTGTAATTAACAATAATCGCCTTCGAGTGCCCCAAAACTACATGTATTTGACAATTGGACCGCAAAAGCCTCAAATGCAATATCTTTGAAATGCACTCAATGTCCAACCACAAAAGCGTCCAATCAAATGCTGCCGGCAAACAAATCATCATCAGGATACCCTCCACCTCTCACACACACTCTCTCCCTGTCCTGGCCATTAATACATATGCAGGGGAGTTGTTAATGGCAAAATCTAGGCTGGAGGGGAGTTGGTGAAATGTGCCCAGAGTTGGCCTGTAAGTAAGCTCATTGACAGGACCTCGAACAGGGACTCGAATGAAGCAGAAACTGAAACTGTCCACTAACGAGGCTCGTGTGTGCGATTCCCCGACATACGACAGTTGTCTAATTAAAAGCCAACACGGCACTGATAATGCCAGCCATAAGGAACACCGGATATGTACTCGCAATGACTGCCCTCTTCGTCATCATCATTGGGAGGCGGGAAAATGTCATCAGCAGGAGGGGAAAAATTGCGAAAAAAATAAATACAAACGAGGGCATTATTGATAACATTTTGATGAACATTTTATGTTTTTATTTATTTTGGAGGCTTGGAAAAATATTTATGCAATAAAAAACAACAGAACAGCAGCGTTCAAGTGAAGTTTAATTTAAAATAATTTATTTTTGTAATTTTAAGAAAGGGAGAATGTATTAAAATAATTTGTATATATTTATTTTATATTTTTATGATGTTGACAGCTTTAAAAAATATTTAAGCAATAATAAAACCACATTAAAACAGTGATTTTGTCAAGGTTATAATTAAATGTATTGAAAATAAATTACTTTTGTTTATTTTTGTAACTTGAAGAACGTTAAAATTTATATTAGAGAAATTTGTATATATTTATTTTATGTTTTTATTTTGTTCAGAGCTTTAAAAAGAAATATTTAAGCATTAAAAAATGGGATAGAAACAGAGCTTATGTCAAGCTTATACCTTAAAGTATTGGAAATAAATAAGGAATGTGAAAATGTACTTAAAATATGCTTGAAGTATTCCAATTTCAATGTAAGTTCAAAGACAATTAAATACCAAACGACTTTAAAAGTAATAAAAGTCTTTTCCCAATTTCCCTGTAATTTCGACAACACAAATGTGACAGTGAAAATGCCATTCGCCGAGGCGAATGTAAAAAATAAATAACTCACGTTGACAGCAGATATTTAATATTGATAATAATATTTTCCACCTACCAAAAAAGACGCGGCCAATGGATGTTGACACTTCTTTTTCCACCTTCTTGCAGCCCACAGTCTTAAAGTTTAATTAAAACTTATTTCCTGAACTCTGCTCGAGAGCACGAAAATGTTAATTAAAACGATGTTCGGCTCACACACACACACATTTCGTGCGCTTTTGCCTTTTTTGTCAGGTTTATTTTTGCAACGGAAAAACGGATTTCATTTCGCGCGCGTCGAATTTTCCCCGTTTTTTGTTGTTTCCTTTGCCTTTTTCAGTTTTCGATTTTCGGTTTTTTGCCTTACTATTTTCGGCAGCGTAACAATTTTTCAGCCATGCGACAGGATGAACGAGCGGCGGGCATGTGATTCGTGTCGAGTGGCAACGAAACTGCAGGACAAAACTGCACAGGACACACGCAGCAGGAGCAGCAGCAGGAGCGGAAAGCGTCGAAAGCCGAGTGGAAAATGCACGCGAGCCAGAGAGAGTGAGCGTCGAAAACCGAGTGGAAAATCGTTGCGACGCCGCCTCTCCCTGCGACTTTTCCACTCCAAATTGAGCGTTCTCTGTGTGTGTGTGTGTGCAAATAAAAAGGACAACAGAAAAAAGGCGCTAGCGCTCACGACTAATTGACGTATGCAGCAGGCGAAAGGAGCACACACACAGAGTACGATACGAGTTGGTGCTTTATTGGCAAAAGAAACCACGGTTAAGTGTAATTTTTTCCGCGGCTAAAAAAGAAATTGGTTATTTGCGTGCGAAACGCGGAAATTTCCCAGTCCCCAGGACGAGGGAAAGACTACGGAACGTAATTCCGGGTAATGGCTCATAATAAATTGCCCAAAAAGAAAGAACAACAACAGAAAAGCGTCGAAGAACGAGCGTAAATAAGCGCAAAATGGCGAGCTCTATGAAAAACTATAACGATTGAAATGGGGCTACGTCTCTCGGAGAAGGTAGGGAAATCGTTTGAAAATTGCATTTTAATACTGCCACGGGATTCGTGTGAGGTTTCCCAGGCATTCCCTGTCCCCCATCCTCCTCCTTCTCCTCGGTTTACAAACAATAAATCAATGGCAAGTCAATTCTGTTGGGGGAGCAGCCACGGAATCGCTCGCAGAAAGCCAGGCCAAGAATAAATGACTGCGAAAATCTAGATACTACTTAAAGCCAGGCACACATAACCAAAAAATAAACCCTTTAACTGAAATGAATAACACGCCTGCAGACTGGGGTGTCAGACATGCCAAAAGGTGAGGTAAGTTTAAGGCAAGTTAATATATTCAATGGGTGGGGTAAAGGCTTATATATTCCATTAACTAAATTATGTTTTAAGCATTTTATATTATATATCTTTTTTCTAGGATTCTCCAGATATTTCTAGGTATTTCTGGAAACCCTTAAAATATGTCTCTAAAAGTATGTAAATTAATATTTTTACGTACCTAATTCAGTGTTCATTTTTATACTATTTATAATTTTGAAGCATAACTTTGAACATATTTTTTAAGTCTTGTAAAACCTCTTCACAATTTTGTATAATAATACAAACTAAATAAATAAGAAATAAATAAAAGTAATAATAATACGATATTTATAAAAAAATAAATCGTATTTCAGTCCAGTTCTTAAGCCTAATTTCATAGAACTATCTAAGAAAGCTGAATCAAAGCTCATTTTTGGCTCACTAAATCCCTCAAAACTCACTCCTTCAGTTTTAATATTTTTACAAGTTCCTAAAATGTTTAAAAAATGTGCCCAAGTCATTAAAAAAAATTATATTTCAAAGATTAAAACCAGTTCAATGGCTGTTTGCGGAATAGTTAAACAAGTTTGCCAGCTTAAAGTGTCGCTTGGCTTACACCAACTTCTCGGTGGCATAAAGGAAAGGACTCACAAGCAGAAGTTCTCTCTCTCTCTATATCTCCCTCGTCACAGTCCTTCTGAGCCAATACTTCCGGGCGGAGACGTGGTCAAAGTCCAAGGAGGAACTGACTCTCAATGGACCTTGGTAGTGGCATCAACAGTTGACAAGCGACAGATTAGCTTACAATTACAACAAAGCTGGCGCTGAAAGGTGGCAAAGCCGATGATGAATAGCAAAACTCGGAGAGAAGAGGGGAGTCCACAGCAGAGGATGTGGCAAAATGTAAATATTTGCTCAATATGTGAGCTCCATTCACTACTCCCAACGACCGACCCCGGGAATGGATGTGAGCTGCAGCTGCTGCTTATCAGAGTCTGAGATGCAATACCCAGGATTTCATTTAAATTATTGGTTAGAAATAATAAATAGTATGCTAATGAGATAGTGGTTTGCAAGTCAACAAAACGAAGGAGCTGGCTAGTGATTTTAGTGATTTTAGAGAGAAATTTTAAGGTATTGGAAGATGAAATTGGCTTGTATATTAAATATATTTGATAACCATTTAAAGCTCATTTTAAATAATTAATAAACTAAGGTAGATTCAGATTTTAACTAAAGGTAGTTGTCAAAGCTCTGTCTTAGAGGTAAAATTCGATATTTTTGTACATAAATGTATAAAGTTTAAATAAAATAAAGAAAATAAACCTTACTAACATGCACTACCTTAGACCAGAAGTTAAGCTTATTTTCATATAATAATCAAGCATTTTAGCTTAAATTAAAAATACATAAATGCAATACACTCAAATAGGTTTTTATTAAAACCTTTAAAGACTTTATAAGACTTTCAACTAACTACTAAAAATAATAGCTTTAAAGAGCAGGACAAATACAAATGCATGCTTACAACATCAATGCAGAAATCAGAAACCAATAATTTATAGATAATTATATATATAATTCCCATCAACTCACCTTGAGCTCAACAATCTTTCGGCTTCGGCGGCAGTCATGGCATCCGGCAGGCTATCCTCTCGTGGAATTGCTGCCGCAGGCGCTGCGCTGGCCACACTCTGCTTCACATGGACCTTGCTGATCACCTCATCGACAACGTCGTCGATTAGCTCCACATCCAGTATATCGCTGCCCTTCAAATGATTGAGTATATCCTCCTCATCCTCACCGGCGCTTGTGTCTGCATACTCCAAATCCTGCAGCTCCAGGGCAGCTCCCTGGGCAGGCACTCGACGTTCGGGCAGAATGGGAGCTTCCTCTTCATCGAGCTCGATTACCTCCACATATTCCACTGCCAAGTGTTCGTCCTCCTCCTCTTCGATATCCAGTTCCTCTTCTTCATGCGCATCAATGGAGGCAATGGGGGCAATGCCCTTGATCAGTGCCGATCTGGCTGGAGAAATGGGTGGCGTGGACTTGGCACTGCCCACACTCTGATCCTGATTGCTGCTATTGCGACGTCTTATGGGAGAAACGACACCAACTGGCGGCGAGCTATAGACGCCACGATGCAGGGGAGATCCCTCCACGCTGGAGGATGTCGGCGATTGTTGCAGGTGAACTGAGCGCGAGGTAGCCACCGGCTGCTGCTGCTGCTGCTGCTGGCTGGCATCCGGCACATCCGTCTTGATGATGGCATACACTGTGCTTGACTCCTGGCCGAAGCCATTGGCTCCATGGAATTTTCGCTGCATATCCGTGACCTTGGCGGTGTCGTACAGCTCCGCCTCGGAGCCGTAGACCTCGCGACTCTCGCTGCCGTCGGGATTGAGGCGATAGCCCACGTCCACGTAGTTAAGGCTGTGCGGCAGCTCCGTCTCCGTCTGGTCGTAGGCTGGCTGCAATTTGGCCTTCAGCTCTGGTGTGGTTTCGTTGAAGCCACCCTCGTCCTGGCTGGTGGTTGAAATAATGCTGGGCGGTCTCTGGCCAAGACCAGCGGCTGGCATATTGACCGTAATGCTGCTCCGCTTGTTGGCCACCACTCGCTGGGGTGATCCGGTGGCGGAGCCAGGAATGGAATGTTGCTGTTGCTGTTGCTGCTGCTGTTGCTGTTGCTGCTGCTGCTGCTGCGCTTGTTGTTGGGAGCTGGCCAATGCGGGAGATTCGTCCACAGATTTGCGACCTGTAAGGAGAGGAGGGAAGTTTTAATTAAGAGTAATTAAATATATAATAAATTTAAGAGGTTTTAAGGATGTTTCTTACAATGCTTGTCCCCAAAACCCTTATTTATTTCATTTATTTTATTTATTTATCAATAAGAATTATTTTTATTAAAACCTTTTTATAAATTTACATGTCGCCTGGTAAAATATAAATCGAAAATCTTGAATCAATATTGTATCTTAATGCCCTGTTCGCTTAGCATCTTGACCAAATCCTTTTGCATGTTGAGCAGCAGATAAAATCGCTCCGACTTTTTATTTTTGCCTGAAAACCAATCAGAGTTATGGGTCTTGTGCTTCTCGGCGAATTCCCGATACCGTCTTAGTTCCATCTCCAGGAACTCATCCCACTCCACATCCGGATCACCGCTCAGCTCTTTCTTGATTGTCATTAACAACTTGAGCATTACCTCCTCGACAAGTTCAGTATGTTTTTTGTTGAACGATCGATGCTCCTTCGGGCTTTCTTCCCTTGGATTGTCCGAGTATCTAAGGGAATTGTCCTTCTCTGGGATGTCTGCTTTTAAAGAGGAATTGACATTTGCAGTCCTAAGCGATAGACGACCCGGCATAGATTGGGAGCGACTGCTGGATGAGCATAGACTGCGATGACTGCCACAGCCGGAGTGAGAGCCAAACGAGCGTCCATCTTTCCTAACGGCCATTATCTCCTTAATTTCCTTATCGGTGGATGACTCAATTAGGGCGCTTGGGGACGAACCTCCGCCATGACGATGATTGGAGCAGCAAAGTCCTGGCCTATTGGGACCTCCGCACTGGCAGGGTGGACGAAAGGCCGAACCCAGGGTCTTGCTGCAACAGGGTTCGGTACACGACTGCTGGGTGGTGTTTCGCTGCATCCAGGTGGCACAGGCCATGGCCATGGGATTCATAGGGGATTGGTTGCTCTTCCTCTCCTCACCAAAGTTCAACCAGACCAGATCCTGTGGCGGCGACTCCTTAAAGATGCCCCTCAGCTGCCGCCGGTTCATGCAGACTATCAAGTGGCTCATGTAAGCGTTGCGCATGCGCAGCTCATCGAGCGAACTGCAGTGCCACGAGATGAGCTTGTTGAGCCACAAGCAAGCTAAGGCCAGCTCGTGGGATTCCGGGTGGAAGACCTCGTCCGGCTGTGGCGAACAGTCCAGCATCAGGATGAAGTCATTGGCAAGCAGGGCGATGTTATCGTCATTGTCTGGCTTTGGGACTGGAATTGCTTGCTTCGGGACTTGCTTCGCTTGATTCTTCTTGCCTCTCTGGCGACACGAACTCTTCCGGGCGGGGGATGGTCTATCGCGATAGGCCTGCAGCAAACTGGTGCGGCTTTCGCCACCTCTTTTCTTCTGCACAGCCTCCATGAACGTCTGGGTTTTCTCTACTCTTTTATTTGATGTTATTTAATTTCGTTTTGAGCATAATTTTGTCCAAAAATGTCAAAAGGTTGACTAAGCACACAGCCGAAAATGTTTTGACACTTTTAATGAATTGTTGAATTAATCGTTCCCGTCATTATTTTCTATATTTCTAATTTATTTATTTATACACAAATTGGCCAGGGCAGAACTCACGATGATACATTTTTTAATGGGTTAGAGCTAATCGCAAAGTTCTATTTATTTTATTTCTTTCTGGTTCTTTTTTTCGACGACTATTTTCAGTGCAGAAGCTAAAGCTGTCAGCGCACGCAATAAATATAGAAGATATATAGAAGGAGGCATCTCTGTATATATAAATATATTTATATATGTGTGTATATCTTTAAATTGGACCTTAGGGGGTGTCTTTTTTTAGGAAAGAGGCAACCACATTTTTTTTCTTTTAATTTTGTTAAGAGTGGAGGCATTTTCAAAGTGGGTGTGGAATGTCTTAGAAGTGTTTGTTAGTTTGCCAATTATCTTGGCTTTGGATTAGTTGAATTCCAAACTTATTTTCAAATATATTTAGTTTGTTTAGTTTTTAATGAATATTATTAATAGATTTTATTCTTATGGGGGGTCTGCTACCAACCTCGACAGGCTTGACAAAGTTTCCGCAAACTGAGACACATTTTTCCAATACACTTTTATCACTATTTTTAATGTTTTAAGTTACACATGTTGTTGTGTGTTCACTAAATGGATTTATTTATGATACTTTTATTAGGTAATAATATGATTAAGTAGCCATAAAATATTTGTAGACGTTGCCAGCTCTTTTTTTTTAAAGGAAACATGAGTTAAAACACAAAAAAAGATTTTTTTAAGAAAACTAAGAAGATTTAAAGAGAGATTTTTACTGAGAATTTGTTAGGGTCTTTATTAAAAAACGAAACTAATAAGTAACTTTCCCTTATAAAAAAAATATCAATGGTTAAAGACTTTTAAAATTTAATTTCATAAATTTAAAACTCAAAACTGAAGGTTTAACTTGACAATTGTCGAAATTTCAAGCAAACCATTTTTTAAATTATATTCATTTCAGTTAGTTAAACCTCAAAAAAGAAAACTATTATAAAATCTGCTGAAAGCAAGCCCCAAAAGAGGAAACTATCATCATAATCCGTTCAGCATAAACTTCCAAATAGCCAAATTTAAGCACGAAAATTGTTCGACACAAATCCCGAGCAAGAAACTAGAAAGCATTTCCTAGTAAACAGAGAAGTTCCAGCCAGCCGCCGCAACGTGATAACAAAGCCAGGATTTTGGCTGATTTCTGTTGACCACAGGCTCGTTAACGTATTCCCGAGTCCCTATTCCCGAGTCCCTAGTCCCTAGTCCCTAGTCCCGAGTGCAGAGAGCGCCTAACCTCTCCTGGCCATGTAAGTTGGCTCTGGTCAAGTGCACCCTGGCGTATGCTTAATGCCAACTAGACATGCGTGCGCTTTTAATTAAGAGCTGCATGAGTACTTAATGCGAAAATCCGGAATGAGACGGAGGATGGAGGAGGCGGGGGAGAGCTGCTGCCAAGGCCGATGCGGCGTATGTGTAATTTCTGTTTCGGTTCAAGTAAATAAACTTGATGAGATCCAACCCATCAACCCCACAAGCCAAAAATTCCGAAGGTCGTCGTCACATAAACAAACGCAATTGAAATCGATGAAAAATCGAAGGGGAAAGAAAAATCACACACCCAAGTAATGCGTGTGTGTGTGTGTGTATTGTATAATGAGATGCGAAAATTAATGAAAAACCAGGCCAAAAATAAATGTTGCAAATAATACAATACAACAAGAGAGAAACGAAAAGGGAAACAAAAATAAAAACAAACAAAAGACAATTAATGTGAAGCGTAACACAAATGGAAAATTTGAATGAAAAATCAGCAAGAGAAATGGCACGTAAAAGTTGAATATAAATCAAGGTTTATAAATAACTTTTATTTTTCCCTGTAATTGAAGCCATGAGGAGAAAACAAAAAAAAAATGCATCAAATTCTTCCAATGAATCAAAGACGGAGAAATCAATTTGAGTTAAATAAATGAATGCAACAAAAGGGGGCGAGAAAAGGGAGAGGCACTTGCTTTTCACTTTGCCTGCTGACTACAGCTAAAAAAAAAACAAGAAAAATTTGCACATGAAAATGCAAAAATAATTGTTTGAGCAACCACAACAAAGCAACAGCAAATTAGGAAACCTAAAACACGGCAAAAAACGAGAAAAGAAGAAAATGTCAAGACAAAAAACGGAAGTTGCTGTCCAAAAATGTGCCAAAAAGGCAGCTGGGGTAAGATAAGGAGGACGGAGGAGCATGTGGTGATATATATAGTAAGTCGGCATCATCTGTGTGTCCTAGTGGCTGTTGGGTCAACTTCCCCCAAAAAGTCCTGACAATGCAGATATGCATAATGACAGGCAAAAGGCAAGGAAGCCTCAAAACAAAAGGAGAGACTTCCCTTGAATCTCTGTGACCAAAACCACAAAATAGCTGACCAGGCTTAGCTTCTCCTGGAAATTTATCTAAAGCAAAAATAAACCAAGCAAATATTTCAAATTTCAGTCAAAAATAAAATGGTACACCTTGTCATATGATTTTAATTAATATTTAAAGGCATTTTTTAAGTCCAAAGTAAATATTTTAGATTAAGTAAGTAAGGCGCTGTCACAGAATTTTATTAAACATATTTTTCATTATTTTATGCCCGAATTCTTGGAATATTTCTTATCCTGCGGCACTGTAAGGATCAAAACTATTTTTTAAAGCCATTAAAATTCATAGGAAGAAATAATTTTCACACAAATATTAATTGAATAAATATTTTTCATACAAATAAATATAAACCTCCTAGAAAACGCATATATATTTGCATTTATTCATTAAAAAATTACCAAAAGCAAAATAAAACTTACAAACTTTCATATTAATTCAAAAGGTCAAAAAAATACCTCCCAAAACCTGAATGAGATAAAAGCCTTTCAAGTGGATATTTGGAATTCCAAATGATATTTCTTAGCTTTTCTTTAATGTCACAAGGAAAGTATATCTCAATCCCAGAAAGACACGAAAAGGAATAGCTTTTGGCCACATTCCTTTATCCAGCCAGCAACAGGCCAAAAGCAAAAAAGCAAAACCAAAATAAATAATAATAAAAAGGAAAACTATCAGACAGAAATATTTTACAACCTCACTGAATGGCGAAAAATGGCAAACACATGACAAGTGCAAAAATTCTTGGCTGCTACTCGTTTCAAATTTGAAAATAAACTCGACGAAAAGGAGAGCAGGAAGCACACCGAAAGTGTCAGACAAATATCTAAAAGAGTACAACAACAAAAACGAAAGGACTCAAATAAACTTTAAACATTTGCTTGTAGACAATGCCAACATTGTTTCTTTTCCGTTGTTGCCAAGCCAAGAAAAAAATAAAATAAAATGAAAACTCTGCCACACATGTGAAAATGAATTCTGTGAATATTTTGTTTGTCGCCGCAGCAACGCAAAAAACAGTTCGCTGAACTTTTGGAAGAGACAAAGAAATGTCCGGAGAAATGCAGAAATTATGCACATTTCTTTGAAGAAGAAAGCAAAAATTATCCATATTTATCCAAAAGAAAAAAGAATACAGAAATTATCCATACTTTTCCGAGAGATCTAAAAGAGCTCCTTCTTTAGCTAAAACTCTTCCCATATCTTAAAGAAAAAAGCAAAGAAAATAAGTAACAGTTTGGAATTTAAGAAAAGCTAAATTTCTTTGAAATTCTATATTTTTGCTAGATACACAATGGTTTTTTATTTTATTTATAAATCTTTTTGTAGGCACTGATCTTTTCCATTTCTTTTATAAGAAATAAAATGTAAGTCAAAAGAACATCCAAAAGAAACACAATAAATATGTAAGTAAATATTTTAATTAAACTTTAAGAACTCTAAGCTGCTTATAGCTTACAATGCCATTTTCAAATTGTTTACATATTTTTAAAATGTACTTTTCTGTCACTGAACTCGAAACTCTTTTTCTCCCTCTCACTCTTTTTTAAAAACGCAACATAAATTAAGGTCACTCGGCCAGTTTGCAATTTAATTTTTGGGTTCAAATCAATTATGCAATGCGGAGCACTAACATACCTCCTTCTACTCGCTTCAAAATCTCGGCGGCACTTTGAGTACTAAAGAAAATTACAAAGAAAAAAGGAGGAGCGGCCCATCCAAGAACCTTAAAGCTGGGGGTTAAAATCCGAACTGACAAGAAAAAGCCAGACCTCACCAAACAATTCGAGTCTCATCCAGACACCGTGGAGAGCGAGGATCTGTTATCAGCATCCAAGGGTGCAAAAAATAAGCCAAATCTTGGACCTCACGTGCCCCTAGAAAATCGAAACCCAAACGAGAACCCACACCAAAAAAAAAATAATAATAATAATAATCACGCCCCAAGCTCATGGTTACTATATGTGTTTTCTTTCATTGAGCGGGGCCAACGTGCGACACATAATTTGTTTTGATTTGCACGGTTTCACATTGTCTTGGTTTCATTTTGAATTTTTTTAATTTTTACTCTATGTAATTGTGTTTGTGTTTTGGGAATTCTTTTGATTACGCGCGCCTCGAAATTGGTTTTATTTTTTATATATTTCGAATTTATATTGCGAAAGTTCTTGTCCGCTTATCAACGCGACATCAACTGAGAAAAGATCAGCATGCTGGCCTGCTGAAAATCGCTAATTCGGCTTTTCGCATTTTCAGCATCGCTCGGAGAACCGAGAGAAAATGGGTATATAGCTGAGAGATCCGAGATCGGAGATCGGAGATCTCTCCCTCTCTCTACCTATCTTTTCCGACGTTTGTTTTTTTTTGGGCCAGACATGCGGCAGCCAAGTTCCGTTTGTCATGGATGCTTCTCACAGGGTATTTCGGATCGTTTTCGAGGGCCGCCGCTTGTCAAGATGCCAGATTGCAAAATCCGTCGAAATGAAATGTTGGGAAAGGCCAGAAATTCTAATGGCGGGGAAAATATCTAGGGAATCGAATCAGTCAAGTGTCGAGACGGAAAAAAGGCTGGTTAGTGATAGTCGCGACTGTCTAATTATAAAATTAACTCAAAATAGCTGAGAGAGAACACGAAAAATCAGCAGATGGAAAATCGTGTATTTAAATTTAATTTTTCTTTGGAGCATTTACAGTTGTCAGCATTAAATTTTTTCTGAGTTAGACATTTTTAAAATTTAGTATTCAAAAACTAAAGAAAAGAAATTACTTAAAGTTTAAAAAAGACAAAACAATCTCTAGATATTTAAAATCAATCAAAAAATTTAGTTTAAAAGTTTGTAATAAAAATTTAAAGGAATTATTTTAAGAACTATTTTTTATTTTTATTTAATTTTCAAAAATACATCAATTCATAAAAGAAATTCCCTCTCTCTTTTCTGAAAAAAATTTCTCTCTCTTTTTAATGAATATTTTAAATTTTGTTTACAATTTGTCGTTATTCTTTGTAGTCTAGTGTAATTTTTGACCAAATAAAAACCCATAAAAACAAAATTTGTGTGGTGAAAAAGTTCAAAACAAACTAACAAAGGCTGCAAATCAATTTAATCGTTTGCTTTATGAGTTTATTTTCTAAAGGTAAACTATGAGCGATTTCCACAGAATTTTCTCACTGGAAAAATGTGTCGCCTTGAAGATTCTTAGATATATTTTTTGATGCCAGCATTATTCAACTCATTTTCGCAATGGACGTCATCAGTTTTGGCGTGAAAAGAAGACGCAGAAATGAAGAAAAAAGAAAAATCATAAGACGACGCCAACGTCTATGCTGGGTGGTCAAACTATGCAGGGGAAATGCGGGAAAAAAAAGTGAAGGAAAATAGTCGGCAAGTGGCTGTCAAAAACCCACGCGTCTCTTTCATTAAAACCAAGGATCATTGAACTTTGAGAGGGGGAAAGCATGAAAAATCATCTCGACGAGAAAATATGTTTTGTGAGAAGTGTTTCGATGGCGCCACCTAGCGTTGAGCAGCGGAAGCTCTCGCTGGCCAGGGTTTGTGTATTGGCTAGAAATGTTTTCAGGGGAAAAGCTTTTCTGCAAAGAGCGAGGAGATTTTTTAGAGAATCTGAGCAATTCTGCAGAGAAAATAAGCCGAAGAGAGAGCAAGGAGAGAGCCGGAAAATGCATTTGTTTTTTCCCCTTGTTTGTTGGTATTTGCCGGCTTTTCGTCTGTATACTTTTGTGTGTTTTTGTTTTGTGTTTTGTTTTGCGTAGGCGTAGGCGGCGTCAAGCGAGCGCAAAAGAAAGCCCCCTCTTCTAGTACTATAAAGACCCTCCCCTCTAATTTTCTTTTCACAAACAAATTGTCAATATTTGAATTGGTTTAAATTTGTGATAAATGATACCTTCCGCTTGGGATTAACCTAAACTGCAAAGACGACATATTTGTGGGGCCCATCAATGTTTCATTGTGATGATATAAAGTGGAGCACACAGGCTACTTTTTGGCAGGCATAATTTATAGACAACCACGGATACATAATGTGTGCACTGAGGAAAAAGGAGGTAATTCAATTTAAACACTATGTATTCATCTGTGGAGATAAGACAATTTAATTAAAGACATTTTAAACCTTTATTAAAAGGCCTAAAACAATACTTTCTAGAAAAGTTTTCTTTTCCATTTTAGGTTTTTTATAAGGAATATTTTCTCTTTTTCAACTTAACGAAACATTTTAAATTTTTATATATCATTGCATTTTAGGCAGGATACTAAAAAAAAGATTCCAAATCTATAGATTCGTTAATCAACAAATGCTTAAAAATTACATTGCATACTTTTAGATGCAATTCTGAGAGATTTAAAATCCCTAAGCCCTCTTTAATCTCTTAAGAATCTATATATTATTTATAATTTTTCTCTAGTTTTTTTTTATTGATGCTTTCCTAGATTTCCATTTTTTGTAGTGCCTAGTTTTCTCCCCCACCTGAAATTACCCCCACCCTGGTGCTGGTGGTGTGGCGTATTTTTCGTGTTATTTATAAACTCTCGGATGTGACAGGCAGCGGCACAAGCCATTCAAAATGTGCCATGCCTGGCGCACACCGAAGCCTAGGCCTTCGTTTTTGACTCGATGTTTCCATTGCTATTGCTCGGAGGCCCCCTCTTTATTTCATGTGTTTTTTACCCCCAATGAGGCTATATGCCTCATTCATACTCAGTCGTATGTTCTCGTCAAGTCTCGGCTCTGACATGTCTTTAAGGGTAAAGTCATATAGCAGGTACAGTGAACATAACTAAAATAGACAGGCAACATGCCTTAAAATGTATAGAAATTTGTTATAAAGAAACTAGAACTAGAGAAAATATATTTAGTTAATTCTTTAAATATGTGAATAGAATATTACAAGAAGGTTTATTTCTCCAAGTTTATTATTTCCTGCCTCCACTGTACCTTGCCTTATAATGTTTATAAGACGCAAAAGCCTTATGGCTGTGTGTGTGCAATGCATCAACAATTTGCATGTGAGTGGCGCTAAGCATATGTCGGGTGCTGTGTGTCAGCGATTCGACAAGAAAATGCCTTAAAAAATGGTGTTGTATTGGGGCTACGCAAAAAAACAGAGACCCAGAAATAGACAAATAAATGAAAAGAACTGAGAAACAGAGGGAAAAAAGCATAGCTTTACCTCGGCAGACACAACCTACCCCAAACATGAGCACATAATCCAATCCACTTAATTCCATTGCGATGCAATGGCCTGCACTTCACCATCTTCATTCACCATCTCTCTTCGCCTCCTCCTGGCGTCCATCAAAGAGCAATGGAATCAATAAATCAAGGTGGGCCACGCCCCCCTTCATGGACACAACACTGCCATTTATGAATTAAAAAGAGCTCAGCTCCAGAGTTGCCTCAGTTCGCATCTGCAGATAAGCAATCAGCAGCAGAAGCTGCACTCGAGGAGTACTTATTCCCAAAGACAACACGCAGGGAATGGGGTCGTGAAGTAAGAGTCTTTGTATACTCTTTCCTTTAAAGTAATTTAAATACTAAGAAGTATATTCAAGTGTATTTTATACTATGTAGAGTGAAAAGTTTCAGGTAATTATCTTAATCATTTGTCAAATAATTAATATTTGCAAAACAAAATTACCCAATTGGCACTTTGCCAGTATTTGCAAATCCGGAATATGTATTTATTTATATTTTGGCAAACGGCGAGAAGTACTTCTTATATGTTTATGTGAATACCCAGACACTTTTAGTTGCCATAAATTTTGCTAATTATTTAGGGTAATTCGGGGATTTTCTGGGCTTAGATAAGTTAAGTTAAGGCTGGTTTTGCTAACAACACCTCTTAGATATTTTAAGAGAATAATAAACTAACAAATTTATTTTATTATATTTAACCAAGCTCTTAACACCACAACATCTCCCTGAGTATAGAGTATAGAAATATCTCTGGCATGCCTGGAGGAGACTCTACTGGAAAACCAAGATTGAGAACTGAGAAACTGGAGGCTGCTCTGGCGGAAGTGCGGCGTGCAAATTCCAATTTTGTAATCAGCAGCTGGAGGATGGGCAAAGCCTGCAAAGAAAGCAGCTCTCCACCAGTGCTCAACCGAGTGCAACGCATCATTGAATTCTTAATCTGGCATTAATACAATTTTATGTATGGCATAGAGTCGTTGCTAGAAGAAGCCTATGTTGGATGTTGGGACTCCAGAGCGGCCGGCGTGTCGAGGGCGGGAATCCCAACAAAATCCGCAAAAACGCTTGCCGCCGACGACGACGACGGCGACGACAACGATGCCTCGGACCATGAAGATGGGCGACGACAGATTGTGAGCATTGCACTCGAGAGACACAAGGAGGGTGAGGCGAGGAGAAGGAGATGAAGGAGAAGGATGAAGTGGAGGGCAGGAGAGCTTGGAATGTTGTCGAGCCGTTGTTGTCGCTGGGGCCCCCTCTTAGCTCCATAGCTCGTTGGGGGCTGCATTTGATATGCCTGCTGTGTTTGACCCATATTGGAATTTGCCTTCAGAGCATACAGAGCGAGAAAAGGCGAGTAAGTTGGGAAAATTGTAAACAAAAGTCGGTCTTAAACTAAATCTATAAATTTATATACTAAATTTATTTGTTTTTCAAATGTTTTCCTTACAAATTACCCAAGATTTCTAGGCTTAATTGATTCCTTATACAAAATGTAAGGTATACAAATTTCCTTAAATTAACCACATTTCTCTCAGTGCATAAATAGCAACAGAGTGGATTTTGAAGAGAATGCCAGGAAGGGTATGCAGTTGGATGGGGCGGAGTTGGGGCGGCGCACAAGTCACGATTTGTACGCCGCTTAGAAAAACTTGTAATGAATGTGGGATGCGATGAAATGGAATGGCTTTGGCTTTGGCTCTGGCTCTGGCTGTGGGCTCGGGATAAGCCAGGAAGGGGCAGGGAGGTAGCCAAGTGGAGGACAACACAGGAGGCCCCCACACTGCACACAGCACAATGAAGTCGACCTGGAAGCGCATGTCTGGAAGGTGTTTGAACTCGGTTGCTACAAAAGTTCAAAACTTTCAAATGTAGGAAGTTCGAGAATGACCTGAGACGACGGCTGCTTCTACTAGCTGCTCCTCCTAGCCTGGCAGCTCCTTTTTCTGTCTACTCCTCCGCCTGCCAGCTCCTCCTCATTCAAAAGGCACATCAATTATGTCTCGAGCGGAAGAAAAAGGAAACCCACAAATGGAGCAAGTTGGAAATTAGGTTTTCCTTTAATTTATTTTCCTTAACTAGCAAACAACAAAGTTGTTGTGAAGATAAGAGGTAAACTATTTATTTCAGGCATTTAAGCACATTATAAAAAACTTAAATAATGATTCATTAAAAAGTTTGCCAATCGTTATCAGTAAGTTTTGCTGTTATTTCTACAGGTGCTTTCCCTGGAAAGGTATTTAGTTGACAGTTGACAGAGCAATATATATCCCACAAATGACTCCCAAAGACTGTGTTTTTTCCAGTTCTTTTAATAAAACAAACCTTAAGAACTTAAGACTATAAAGTTCTTCCCATTTTATCAAGCTTTTATAGAAAATATTCCCAAAAGACTCACCTTCATTTTCGCTGCGTCGCCGCCTGGGAACACTGTTGTAGCTGCTGCTGTGATAATACTCCAACTCCGACTTCTCCGTGGACTCATTTTCCTGCTTTTCGTCCTCGGTGTGTACCGGCGACGAGGGACCCGATGAGGCACTGGCCACCGGCGAACCCGAGGCAGCCGAGTTGGTGCTACCGCTGAGTCCATTACCGGGATACGAGGACTGTCCACCATCCAGGGAACCCCTCTTGGCCGGCTGCACAATGTACGAGCTGTTGGTGGGCGAGGCGCAGGACGAGGGCGGTGTGGAGCAATTGTTACCCAAGGGCTGAGTGTCCTCGATGAGATCTACGGACTTCTTGCGTGGCTTTTCCGGCGGTATGGGCGCCATGCCCTGATCGCTGGCATTGCGCAACAACTGCTCCTGCTGCTCCTGCATTAGGGATCGTTGCATGGCCGCTGTAACGGCCGCCGATTTGGCTGGTGGCGGCGGCGGAGAGTCGTTGGCCGTTTTCGTGGGCGACTGACGTAGCCGCTCCGGATTAAACTTGACCGGACTCACGTTCTTTGGCTTGGCCGCTGGTATCGGCGGCAGTGGCGGTGACTTTACCGGACTTCCAATCTTCCCACTCCTCGGCTTTATCTCGGGCGGAGCCTGCGATCGCAGCGGGGGATTGGGACTGGCATTGGGCGGAGGCTGTGGCTGTGACTGTGACTGTGACTGCGGCGGTTCCATTGCCGGCTTGGCCACCTTTTCGCTGTCCATAATCAGTCCTGTGCCGGGCACGGTGCGTATGATGTCGCAACGATTGAGATCGCTGTGAGTGCGCGTGGTCTTTGTCTTGGTGAAGTGCGATGTCCACTTCTTCTGCTTCTCGATCAGTTCCCTCGAGTTGAATTTGCGCTCCGGCTTCTCCGGTTTATCCGCACCAGAACTGGCGAACAAGGCGCTAACCGAACCGCTGGCTGGCGCTGGAGGACTCGCAGTCACCTCCTCCGACTTCAAGCGGGATATATTGTGCTGCGGATACTTGACGGCCGAGGTGGGCACTACTTGAGACGGCGGCACCGCAGGTTCCACAATAAATTTACTGTTGCTCAAACGTTGTTCGGGTGCAGATCCTCCATTTTGAGGCACAGAGCTGGCGTTGTTATTGTTGTGTACCAGTGAAACTCCGGAAGGAAAGGGTGTCCTTCGCTTTGGCGGCGATTGGGAACGATCCGAGGAGCGTGAGGAAGAACGATCTGAGCCGTCGCAAAGGTTATCCTCGCGAGAGCCACTCCTCAACAGCCGGGAGCTGACGTTCGAGTTGGACTCAACGCCCAGTTTTTCGAAGAGGGCGCGAGCGTTGTTGAATCTGGCCGAATGGGACTCTGTCCTGGCTCCTTGGACATGGGCAGCTGCTGCGGCGGCTGCAGCGGCATGGGCAGCGGCCACTGCGCTCAGCTGTTCCACCGGTTGGATCTCGATGGGTTTGCGCTGGAAGATGTTGGCTATCTGGCTGACCTTACCCACGGCAGCCGGGGCAGGGGCATGGTGCATTGGTTTCTCCATGATGGAACTGTAAGGGAAAAGGGAAAATTGTATATAAGTAATTTGTAAATTATATTATTTTAAAGATATATCAGAAACTATCTACAAGATAAATACATCTATTTCTTCAACAAATACCTCAAATTTTTATAAATTAAAGTTAATTAATATTTTTATGTTAATTTCCTTTACTAAAATATTTTGAAAAACTGAATTAATGTATCGGAAGAGATATCCCCTATCTAGATCTGTTATCTACCACGACCAAGCACTAACCGCACCCTAATGACACACAAAAAAGAATACTGATAAAATCGATGGGAAAAGTTTTACGTTTAGGTTTATTGCAATGTTTGTTTGTTACCTTTGCCATTTTCTCACTCATCGATTTAACTCTGACTTTCGCAACACAATTTTCACCTTTACTTTTTCGCTGAATTTTTATGATTTTCCTTTGTTGTGCGTTGTTTGTTTACTTTATGCACATCAAACACAATTAAGGCTCCATTGATGATGGCCCTTCTCTACCTTCTCTCAGTCGCCTATACGCTATCGGCTATATGTTATGTTGTTCCAAGTGTGAAAGTCGCCGAAAAAGTGAACAAATTTATTTTGGCGACTGGCGCGGGAATGAGAGGGCGGCGGCATTGCCAGTTGGAAGACTCGGTGGGCTTTCTTCGCAGAAACCGAAAGAGAGGCCCCCTGAGAGACACGGAGAGCCGAGAGTGCGGCGACATTGAAAGCAATTTGCTGCTGTGTGCATGTGTGTGAACTGATAGGGTAATGGTTACCGTTATCGGCTATTGATTTACGGTATTGGGCTAGGTTGGTTCCCCTGGCTGCCCTACAATCGGCCGCCTTTTTAAGAGAGCAAGATTTATAATTGTGGGCATATCATTTCAACTCTTTATATAAAAACATTGAGAAAAACTAATATTTTGTTGAATTGCGTTTAACAACTAAGTAGTATAACAGTTTCAGTACAAGCTAGTCTTTATTAAAACTACCACTTCACCTTCTTATTGCAATAAATCGAAAGAAACGAGCTTTTGTTTAAATTGATTTGAAAAACCATGTAATATAACAGTTATGGTATAACAGTTGCGTCATATAACAATTTTCGCATCAAAAACACGTTAATTGGAATATTATTTGTACAAAAAAATTAATAGCAGTAGAGTATTTGCAGTTTATAACAGTATATGCATATAACAGTTGCAAAATTATCAGATAGGTTATCCTAGAATAAAGAATTATGACCTATAAGAGTTTTAATAATTAACAGACACATAAAATGGAATATTTTATATAACTATTGGATTTATACCTACTTGAGTTAACTAACCATGTATGTATAACAGTTATAACATTAAAATGACTACTTATTCGTATAGCAGTTCTATAAAGAAAGCTTGCTCAATTATTGAATAACCCCATTATCTTTATAGAGTGTTTTATAATAGAAAATTTGTGTACCTAACTATTATATATTCCCATAATTATAGAATTTACAACTTTAATATATGTATCATCGGATTCTGAAATCTCTTATTAGCTCATGGGATTAGTTACCCACACCAAACGAAAATAGCACAGCCAGCCGAAAGTGGCCTGTTTATAACAGTCTGTTTATACAGACTCTATATGTGAGCACGCTTCGAATGTGTCGTCAGAGAGTCAGGGAGCGAAAAAGCGCAGTTTGTGCCACAGACTGAAGCGCTAACTATCAGAGACCTCAGCAGACGGGCCAAACTTATCGCAGTGTCAATAGGAATATGCCGCCCAACTAGCGTTGCTTTGGCCAAGAACAACAAATATATATATATATATATATGCCAAGCGGTAAACAAATGGGCTGATAGTGAACTCACACCCATGTCCACACAATTAGGGAGGAGGGCAAAGAAGGCGCGACCGAAACCGAGACAAAGGTCGGAACTGTACAGACGGCGGCATTATTATCCCAGAGGTCTCTTGCGGCGTAAATAGATGCGAGACAAAAGTCAGAGTCAAGCACGAGACAATGCCAACGGATGGATAGAAACTTATCTAATCTAATCGAAATGCACAATGCATGTGACCGTCAAGGGAGATAGTAGACGGGGGAGATAAAGATTAAGATGAGATAAATTTAGCCGGTGATCTTGTTGTTCTATAACTCAAAACAAGTAGGAATGCAAGAGTCGAGAATTCCAACACAAGAGTGGTAAGGTTTAAAATCGGTGTAGTATTTGTTAGAATTATATGATTAATTTTACACCTTTGAGTAAAACTTCAAGAATCTATAAAAGATAACAGTATAGAGACTTGAAATAAGGACTTTTCTTAAGCTCAACCTAAAACCAAATCTACTTAAGCATCAGCACAGCATGCTTTCCATAAAAAATATCACATCAAAACTAATGCTGGCCACCATGGCGGATGAATAATTTATAAAATATCACGTATCCGCCGCATCTGCACTTCCCAAGGGAAATTTTCATTGCACTTTGCATTTATTACCAGTGGTAAATGTTTAAAGAGCTCGCTGATTTATTTGTCTGCCGAGCTGATATTGATTTAATGACACGTTTCGGTGACAGCTAAAGCTCCCTCTACCCCACCCGTCATTATAAATTAATGCCACACAGAGAATCCCCAGAATGGAGGCAAGGACATGAATATGGACATGGACATGGTCAGAAAAGCTGCTCAAGTGCACAGTCCATACAGCATTGAAGTGGAATGGTGCGGCAGGCTATGCTCTATATATAACGATGGCCCCAAGGGTCCTTGTCCTTGGTTTTTGTGGCATCGGAATTTAATCATATAGTTCACTGCAGGACCTCCCATGAAGTGGTTTCAAGGATGTACAGCAGTTTACTGAAGGAAGAGTTAACTTGTATATATTTTGTAAATGTAATGTAAAGAAGTAAAATCTTAATTGTAGGATTCAGAGTTTCCTCTTTTTCCTTGCATTTCTTTAAAAATTTAAAATTCAAGGCATTCAAATTGTGCTATAAACCTAATTTGTAAAGAACCATTTTGCATATTAGTTTCTGTGCAATTTGCAGTATAAACACCCACCCAAGCTGACCCGCAGCCCAACTGTCCGGGGTATTATTATCATTTGCATAAATACGGATTAAGACACACCATTAAAAACTATAATCATCGCTAAATGGCCCCGATGATCACAGCGATAACGATCATAATTTGCGCCCGGCCAAATGACACAAAAAACTAGTTTACCCCTCGAAAACCGGAGCGCTCTGCTGCTGCTCCGGCTGGGTGCTGTGAGTCTATAATTTCTGCATAAATGTTAATTGCAACCGGCAAAATGTTAAATTGCGCTCGTTAGCTCAAACACGTGCAGCGAGAGCCGCGACGACGACGACGACACACGATCCAGGTGACAATGGGAATGGGGATGGTTGGAGGAGCAGCAGGTAGCCGCCGCCATGTGTTATAATTGCGTCAACATTCAGTCTCTTGAGCGTGAACGAGAAAACAATGTCAACAATGAAATGATGGCCCCCATTGTCAGGGTACCAATGGCAGGCCAGAGGGGGTTAAAGTGTACGAAGAGTGGAGTGTTGTTCCGGGCACAAAAGATTGGTAGCAATTAGTGGAGCCACCTACCTACGCGCCCGGATCTACGGAGACTTTATATATACGAGTCTACTTTAAGGTGAGTGGGCTTTCCCGCTGGGAGGTCTTGGAGTTGGTAACCAATTCCCATGAAATTCATATAAAAACTTGGCGCCAGGAAAATGATTTCTTAATACGATATGGATATAGGAATAGGAACAGACTTTACAACGATATATGTAATGATGATGATCTTGGGAACGAAGGCTGTGGCAGCAGAACAAAGAGTTTGGGGTTAAGTAGAGACCAACTTTCATTACTTAAAGATTAGAGATTCTTAAGTGGAGCATTATTTACTAGTAATGCTCTTCATTTATTAAAATGAAGAAGCCTTTAACAAGATTACAGATAAAGTAACATAATTCAAACATTTTAATCATATTTCCTCAGCTAAAAAACCCTGCCCTATAAGTCACCATACCTCTTAGTATTATTCTCAATCGGTGACTTAACAACAACTTGTATTTCTTTTCATTTCGATTCCGAGGAGCCCAACAACCTTGCAGCTCGCCGCCGGTCGTGACAATTGTCCGTGATTGTGAGTTGTTGTGGACTTTGTAGACTCTGCTAGACACACAGACCCACGGACACCTTTCCGCGTAGGCCTGGCTAACAACAACTAACGAAGAAATACAGCCAACAACATTCACTTATTAAACAAGAACACAAACAATTCAAGATGCTTTGATACGGTTACTCCACATCGCCGTGTCTGAATACGAAACAAGTTGTCGCTGTTCTCGATGTTGTGTGTGATGTAGTGTAGTTGTGTGTAGAGTGTTGTGTGTAGAGTGTTGTGTGTGGAGTGTTGTGTCTGTGGTTCGTTGGTCTTGTTAGACAAATTATGCCAATTAAACGGTGGGAAAACAAGTTGGCAAGTCTGCATGCGCTGGCCCCCAAGAGTGGGTTTTTCTTTTTTCCTCTCTTTTTCAATACGTGGGGAGACCTGAAATTCTAAATCCGAACTGGATTGGGTAGAGGTTTAGGGATGGTCAACATATTTGTGCGATATATCAATATCGTATCGATAGAAACATCCTTCCTTATGTTAAGAACTAAAATAATTTAGATAGCATTTATAAAGGAGCACACAACGTCATGTAAAATATTTAACTAGCATCAGTATAGAATAGAAACATTTATGTACTTTAAAGTATTGAATAATATTTTTTAGATACCAAATTCCGTGTAAATTTGTTTTCTGTTCTGATGTGAAATCTTGTTCATAATTTAGGATTCCATTTTAAATTATTTACAAAAATCCTAGTCATTTTTTTAGAACCCCTGTATATTTGACTTTATAAACCCTATTTTGCTACTTTTCAATTTTAGTATATCTTTTGAGATACGATATATTTTTAAAGAATTTTAAATACGATATTTTTGTTGATTTATTATCCCTGGTTATCCCAGTCCTTTGATAAACCAACGGGTCTTCAAAGGAAGCTGCCGTCTAAATTGAATAACTGCAGCACTTCAGAGCTCTCCGCCAGACTTCAGACTACAAACTCCACACTCCAGACTCCCCACCTTAGACTCCTCACTTTAGACTCCTCACTCTACCCTCCAAACTCCACACTCCAGATTCCCGATTCCAGATGCCACCAATTGAGATACGTCCTCGCATATCGCTAGCCAAGTGTCTAGCCCCACACACATCGATCGGGAATTCATTTGCATAATCGAGCCGATTGACTTTTATAAGCCTGACAAATGACTGTGGAAGTTGAGTCAGTGGCCCGGAATGAGTGCCGCCAGGTTGACGGTTGGCAAACTAGGTATTTTTAAGCACTCAAGGATGCTGGGATGCTGGCGAAATTTGCATATTTCAAAGAGACAAATAAGAAATTTAAATTCCAAGGAAATATGTATATTAAAAAAGGAATTTATTGAAGGTGATTTGATTAGAGATTATATACCATATATGTTAAATATTTAAAAATACAGATACATTCTTTGGGATACAGATACATTCTTTTGGAGAACTCCAGTTTCGAGTTAGCAGATTTCTCAGTGTGACGTTGGGCTCTTTCTCCATGTCTTAAAGCCTAAAAGATAATAAATTTTCATCTCATTCAAAACTATAGTCACTGCCCTCGATTTGTGTAAATAAACTAGACCACAACCTGGCGCCGCATCGTCCTCGTTTCACCCCCAAAGGCTCCTCATGTGCGCATAATTAAGGAGCCCAGGGAACTGACTGTAAACTTCGCTTAAGGATTTGTGAGAGCGTGTTTTTTATGGCCTAGCTGGGAGATGGGCCTGGACGTAAAAAATAACATTTGTGACCGCTTTGGGAGAGGGTTTTAACACAGCTTATAAAACAAATGTTCCCATAACTAAACATATGACAAGGCAGAAAGTATAAAGCACTACATCAGCTAAAAGATAAATAATAGTTTTAGGATAAGGCAAAGTCAAAACTAAAACCTAAATAAATCCGAATCTGAGTTGTAGATTTCAGGTTAATTTCTCTAAGCTGTTAATTCAAATATAAAATCATTATACCAATAATATTCCAGCTAAGAAATAACTTTAATAAATGTAAAGGCATCTAAAAAGGAGTTTTACCAGTTTATTAACTCAATAAAATATATATTTTTTTTTAATTTATAAAAAAAGAAAATTTCGTAAATGATGGCTTGCTCAACTTTCAGAGTTAAATAATATCATAAAACCCGACTTGGATTTATTGCCCTACGATAGTTAAAATGGACTCACCTTTCTCTTGCTCAACTCGGCTATTCCTCGGTGTCCTTGCTTCCTCCGCTCTGTGTCCACCGCCAGGTGCTCCTCCTCTTTCCTCGGCTTTTCCCTGGTTGTTTGATTAAACCTGCTGCTCAACACCTAAAGCCTGGCTCCGCTCCAAACATTTGTCATTGTGGCTGGCTGGGTGTTTGTTTGCTTTTTTTGTTGATTTTTTTTTTAGGTTTTTTTTTTTTCAGGTCTGAGCCAGGTGATGCTTGGCACTCTGCTCCTGCTACCTCTCCGCTTCCTCCCACTCGTCAGCACTCGACCGTGTCTTTTTGTAGTTTCTGTGGATGTGAATGTCGTGGTTGTCAGCCAATCAACCCACCGCTGGCCTCATCCGCATGTCAGCATTTTTCTCTTGTGTTTTTCCTGTGTGTGTGTTTTTTTTTTTTTTATAGTTTTGCCTTTTGCGCAAGATGAAAATGCAAATTTCTGCAAAAAACAATACAAGAAACAAACGCAAACAAATGTTAAGAGAGCGAAGTTGCATTTCAAAGAAATTGAAACTTAAATGCTACACGGAAAATAAATTATTTATGGTATTTGCAGCTAAATTTACTTCGATGAATGGGAATATAATATCATTTAGTAATTTTAATAAGAACGTTCAACATATTTAATGAAATTCTTTAATATTTTTTTAAGGGTGACAGTTAGCGTGTCTTAAATTTAAAACAACAACAAAACAACGGCAGCATAAAATCTATAAAAATGTTGTAACAAAATTTAGTAACTATAGCTCTTTTAGTACCTGAGATCCAGGGACTTAAAAAGCCACAAAAACATTTCTAAATCAATAAAAATAATAAGCACAATGTATTTATTTTTGTACCTTTAGCCTTATATTATTATTCTTTATTACTACGTCTTCTTTATTTAACTTTTTTTAAACAAGATTGTCACATTTTTCCCAGTGCACTTTGTGGTTCAATGAACCAAAAAAAGAAAAAGAAAAAACAAATAGCCAAGAGCTGCTGGCCAAAACGAAACCAAATAGAATTGCCACATTTTTAAGGTGGCCCTCGAAGGCATACGAAATTAGTTTGGGCTTTTGTTGTTGAGGAGGGGGGTTTGGGGTCTGCCCTCTAGGGCCTCCTCTCTCGCCGGCAAAATTGAAGGTGAAATGTTGCAAACGGAAGCAATTAGTTTCATTTGGAGCTGCACAAAAAAGCTAACAAAAAAAAGAGAAGAGCTGGAGAGCTGCAGGCCCAATCGACTGAAACCGAAACTGAAAACCGGGGAGAAAGTTCGCCGATTGATAAACATGGAGCGTGTTTCCAGTAGCCAGGTAGCCCGGGAGTCATCGTCGACGTCGTCGTCAGTCAGTCATTATTCAACGCAAACAATGTTATTAGCATTGGCCGATGATCAAAGTGTCGCATTAATAAATACGTTTTTTTTGTAAGGTAAAACGCATACAATTTCCTACGCCCTAACGCATTGTAATTGTCTAATTTATTGTTGTTTTGTTCAGCAATTTCACTCGTTTATAGTGCGTGAGAAATTCGTTTTGTCTGAATGCTTGAGCATGAAAATGAAGAAATTTAACTAAAAAATGGATGCCACATTAGTCGAGTTACTTGGGGCAGGTCGTGAAGTTGTGGCAGATACCAGATAATGGCATAAGAAATATAATTGAATAATAGTTTACGAGGCAGAGTAGTGTGTGGGATGGGAAGTGAAAGTCAAGGGCAAATCACTGGGAAAGTAATTAAGTAATAAGTCTGAAAATTCAAAGAAATTTAGAGTATTAATATCTAAGGATTTAAATTATTCCATATTTCCATAGACTCTATATTTTATTCTATATTAGATTCCAATAACCCCATTCAATTTGCTCATTTCTATTTAATAAAACGCTGATAAATTCCTTTCAACAACCTCTCAACACACAAAACTCTGAAATCCCCACCCACCTAACTCACTTTGCTCGCCATTTAATCTCTTCGAGAAACAAGGAAAAGGCACGCTGTTGGCAACAACATTTTCCCACTGTCAGCCACATTTTATTGGTCTACATTGGCAGTAGTTCGGCGGACCAGACATCCCACCTAGCCGGGCTCTAAATAAGGCAAGACAGCATCGCAGCAGCAGACAGAACTCTTCGGGTTAGAAACCAATTTCTGACATTACATGGAATCAAGCTCTCTTCTTGCTCATCATCATCATCCGCATCATCCGAGGCCGAGTTTTAGTTTTAGTTTGGATTTCAGTTGCTTCTGCTTCTACTTTTGCACCGTAAAAGGTCATGAAATAGTTGTTTACTCCTCTTCGGCTTATGGGAGGCCATAAAAAGCCAAGAAAAGGCAGAAGGGGAAGGAGGAAGCCAACACCTAAACCGGGGTCCATAATAAAAATAAAACATGACAGGGAGGCAAAACTTCAGTGTAATTTACACGGGAAACTTTAAACGAAAAACAGCGAGCGCTTTGGTTAATTTCTTATTTGGTGTGTTTTGTAGTTGTTTTTTGGCAAGATTTTTTTGTAAATGTTTATTAAGGGAAAACGTGATAAAAATCATTTTCGAAAGGCCTTGATGCTTAGAGCTCTTCAAAATATTTTGAAGGAAGATACAAAAAAAAACTGAAATTGGAAAGTGTAAATACCCTTTAAGTTTTAGACTGAAATAAATAACATGATAAATAAAACAATAAAAAATAAAAAATAATACATACAAGGAAGTAACAAATAATAAATAAAATGTAAAGAACTCAACCCGGAAATGTGTCACAATTTAAGCAGCGAACCTTTTGGCTTTTTCTTAAACAAAACTAAAAACTGAGCAATATAATTAACAAACTCTTCAGAATTTGAAAGAAATTAAATAAAATGTCTAAAAAATCTTCGGTAAACAAAAAATATCAATACAATGTTTTTAAAAAAGCGCTGTTGTTAACAGACTATTCCTGGTGATTTATCTTTAAACATAAACTATTTTAGGTATTTCCTATATATCAAATTTTTATAGTAAAAAACCAAGTGATTTAGACCATAATTTATACAAATTACAGACCTTTAACTAATAATTATCATACCCTCCTTTCTAGCAGGGTATTTCCGATTGAAAGTTATGACATCTCTCATAATTATGATCAAAGCCAACGACTTGTTTTCGCTGCCGCTGACATGATTTATACGCATCTCATCGAAACCCAACTCGATAATCACACATATGGACCGCTTCGATCCGATCCGATTGGATCCGATCCGACATCAAAACCGTTACCGCAACGATCTCTTTTTTTCCGCTCTCTCATGTGACAATAAACCCGGCAAGCTAATGATAATGATGAGCATTTGGCCAAAGAGAGAAATCTGATTGATTGTAATTGAATGGCTCGAAAGACAGCCGATTCTAATGCCAAGTTATTGGCACTTTCATCCCGGACAATCTAGTTTATGGATTGCAAATGTCAAGCGGCAATTGCTGGAATTACATGCTATATTTGCTGCTGATTACAAGGGGAGGAGGATGTGTGCCGAGGAGGAGGAAAGGAGGTAAACTGGCTAACGACGACCTTGTTTCAGTGTTCTACATCAGAGTCGAGGTCGTTTGAGAGAAGGTATCACACAATTTGTGACCGTCCTAATTGGCTGTCAAATGAATGGTAACAAAGTTGATAATAATGTTTGTTAAATTAAGGAAATAATACTTTTTTCCCAGTCTAAGCTCTTGAGAATTATCTCCCCATCCAACTCTTTAGCAACATAACTGTCACACATTCTCCACATTATAATTCTATGCCTTATCTCTGCAAGTGCTTCTCAATTTCCAATTCTGTCTAGATATTTCTCTGCATTCTCCGCATTATAATCAAGTGAATTATCAGATTGCATGCCCCATCAACCAAGGCAACTTGACGCTAATCTGTGCTACAAGAAGTATTTCTAATTCACAGTTAAACCCGCAATAAGCCAACTTTTTATGGCAGTGCGAAGAAACAAAAAAAACAAAGAAATAATTAAGGAATAATAAACCAAGGCATGCGAAAAATAAATTGAACAAAAATGTGGCCAACAAATTACTCGCACAGTGGAGCATGTAAGTGTTACATTAAACGGCGGTGGAAGAGCAATTTTAATTGCCAAAACCTCTTACGGATTTTACTCCCCTCCACCCTCGTTCGTCATGGTTTAATAATTATCATTACGGCCAAGTTATTGTGGTAGATAATCGCAGTAAGCGAAAAGCCATTAAAGTAATTGAAAAAGCCATAAGAAATGTGAGCATGAAAATAGGAAAATACCTTTAGGTAAACCCATTTTCAGGGCGGAGCCCCAAGTACACATGCAAAGTGACGGCGGGTGATAAAAATATACTTATGTATATATGTACCTGTCTAGGATGAGCGTCTCTAAATAACTTTCACAGCAAAAACCATAAAAAACGCAACGCTGCTTGGTCGTTTTCCTCTCCAATATTTATTGTCGCTGGCTGGAAAATAGCTTTTCCAAGGTCCCAGACAAAATGAGTTGCGAAAAGCGGCGCGAAAAAGAGTGGATAAACTGGTGTGCATGTTGCATGTCAATTTTAATTGCATTTTTGTTATTTTTTTTTCGAAAAGAGACTGTCAAATTGAATTTGACTTGCCATTGCAAGAGCACGTGGCTCCAGATAAGATATTAAACCATAAACACTTTATTATTATAACAGTTATTGATTACGATGAATCAGGGTAAATCACGCGGTGGTCTTATCAACAGATAACCCCCAAATATTCAATTCAAAATCAAGGCTAAACAGTATCAACTCCCCGGCTAAACTCAAACAAATTCACAACGAAACGAGTTTGCCATACAAAATAATAATAATAATAATAATAAATCTTCTTGTCTTGGCCTAGGCTAGCTGCCATAACTGGAATGCATCTGCATCGCCGCCTACCCTCTCCTCCTGATGGATTGTGGCAATGAACTTGACATTAATAGGGTTTCCTCTAACTGCCGCCTTGCGTGTCGGACCACGCCCCTTCGCTTTTTTCCATATACTGACCCCCCATCAACTGGGCAGAGGCGAGGAGGGATTAGCCGGCAGAAACAAACATTTTCTCAGGCCTCTTCTCGCAGGCTGGAGGGACGACAAGTCAATCTGCCAAAGAGTGCGAATGCATAAAGAATTTTTAATTGTACAACAGGAGAGGGGAATGAGCAGGGATACACAGGAAAAAATATAGGTAAAATGAGTTGAAACAATATAGAAGTTAAATACAAAGCTACAATTAAAGGTCTATAAAATGTGAAAGCTTCAATAAAATATAAAGAAAATACAAACATAGAATTATTATTTATAGCTTCTTTGTAAAAATATTATTAACATAAATATTTTTTCAAAGCATAATTATATTTATAATTAAGAATTAATGATTAAGTATTTTTCGACAAGATGTTTTGAGTTAAATTCTATTTAACCATTTTTCCCGCAGTGTAAAAACACTTTTAGACAGAGAAAGAAAGAAAGAAAGAGCAAAGCCTGTCCATAAAGTCTCTAAAGGCCATGTCCCGTAGATGGCAGGGTTTTCTATAGAAAAAAGTCCAAGCTCCGGTTTTAAGCCTTGACTTGTGACAACGGTCAATATCCAGGAGCCCAGCAAATAAAATGAAATGTCAACTGCAAATTGAATCAACTTGGGGATAGAAAAGCCGACAAAAAAATGAGAGCAAAAGACCGGTCAAGACCCAAAGGACACAAAAGAGATTACAACAACCGCAATGTCCTCCCAAAAAAAATGAGGTGTCAAAAAGCATGATCTAAATTAAAAGCTTCACATAAAAAGGCTTAATGAAAAGGGTTAACCATTGAGTCAAGTGTTCTTTATTAAGAGATTTCAAGAGAGAAAAATGTGATAAATATAAAAACAAGAAGAGTAAATTTATTAAAGAGTTTTTAATAATAAAAAACTTTCCAATACAAATTAATGAGGGTAAGAAATATAAGAACTTAAAAGTACAGATTTTAGGACAAACACCTCATTAGAGCCACAAATTAAAAACTCGTAATGAAGAAGGTAACCAAAAAATCAACAAAAATATGAGCCCATGACCATGACCAAAGGTCTTGACTCTGTGATCCCTACTTTTGTACACCTGTTACCCCCCATTTTTTCCAGCTGACATTTCTGACAAATAACAACAAAAGCGTTCCAGACATCTGGTCGCCGCTCTTAACCCCTTAACAGATGAAAGCGAATGTCTGAAAGTAAAAAATATATAAAAAATAAACGAAACTAAGATCACGGTCGCCAAAGAAACTCCCCCGATCGCAGGTGAGAGCGTGACAATGTCAACACAAACCGTGGAAAAAGAAGCTAAATAAATATAATAAATAAATACAAAAAAGCAGTTGAAGCATGGCCGAAGTGAATTTAACGCTCTAGCCTGCAAGAAAGCAAAAGTTAAACAACAAAAACAAAGTTAAAACCATACTTATTTCCACCTCAATTTTAGTGCAACATCTCCACTGGTTAAATGTGACAAATGATCTGTTATTATTATACCATAATTATCGTATAAGGGCACGTCAGAGCAGATAGCTAAACGAGATGATGTACTATCTATTATACATATATGTATATGTCTAGGTCTAGGTCTAGGTAAGAGATATGGCCAAGTGTTCTGCAGCAATGCGGAAAATATAATATTGCTAATGGAGGTCTCTAGCCTACGCTTTATCGCAATGTTTTTTTGTAAACACAACAAATGCACAATGAAACTGATATGAGAGAGGGAAGTATAAACGTGATATTCTTTTTTTTGTTAATGGGGAATTAGATTTATTAAGCTCAATGAGCAAACACCTGTGTCTGCAAATATTAATGAAAATATTAGGTTTTCATTGAGGCTATAACGATTTTTATAAATAAAAAATAATTAATAACAATTACGTCCATAGGGTATTAGTATTGTTTTGCTTGCGAAATTATAATTACCGATAAGTTCTGAAGCCTTTAATAAGTAACAAAAACTGGGCAAACAAATAGTTCTCAAGAAGCAAGTGATAAATGTATTTTTAAAATGTATAATCTACACTTTCTGAATATTTTAAGATATTTTTAAACATCTGTGTTCCTACAACTTTTAATAGGTCTTAGCCTTAGACGTTAGCCAAAGAAAATAGAAGGCGAAGCCTTAAAAAGAATGTGTATAATCTAATCTGCTAACAACGGATACTTATATATTTATTTTTAAATATATTAATAAATAAGATATTTAAAAATAACAAAAAATATACTAAACCCTCTCTCAAAAAAATATCTTGTAATATAAACGTTTTTCTATCACAAAAATCCGATTACCGGACATTCTCATCGCCAAGGATTCCTCTACAAATTCTTCCTGCTCACAAATAGATGCAACATATATTTACATAAATCCCCCCTTTTCGTAATCGGTTTCCCGTCTGCAAGTTCAAACATCTCCATTTCACACACTCAAGACTTTAAGCCATTTTAGCACCCTCACCCTCGAAAGTTCAACGTTGTTCCGACTTTGAACTTTTAAGGTTTTCCCAACACACAGACACACACCACCAAGGATATTTCACAGTATTCAAGGAAAATAAAGAAAGAGGACATTTTCCTTTTACTACTCCGAGTATTTGCATTGCACATTTTACTTTTTTCCAATATTTGCCACTCTCTATTCGTTTTCCCCCTACATAAAATAGGCAAACACAGTAAAAGAAATCCAACAAATCCGCTTAGAGTGCAAAAGGGCAAAACCCGCTTCCAATTGCCCAGAGTGAGCTACAGTAAACCACACAAGCACACATTTTCCACACACTCATTTCCCCCGCACATATGAGCTTTTTTCCCGCCCCCACTCGAGAGTCAAGTGCAGTCAAACATTTAAGACGCAAAACGGGAGAATTCTGTGGCATATTCATTCCAAGACCACGCCAAGTGGGTAATTTACTTACACGATTTGTAAATTGCAGCTGCAATTTTGTTGCTTTTTTGCCAGACTTATGCAATCCTCGTGACTGTCACGATGTCTAGTGCTGCCACCGCCACCGCTTCTGCCTTATCAGCTGATTCACACCAATTAAATTTCAATTTTCGCATGAGGCTTCCATTATCTGCACACGACAGATAGACAGACAGAGAGGCACTCCGCCCCGCCTCTTATCAGGCTCTTAGACTCATCTCCCTTTTCATTGATTAGTTTCACACGAACTTTGCCACCCAGAGACTGCTTTTCTATATACTATATTTTCTATATATTCTGTTCCATTGTTCTCTGGTTTTTGTCCTCTTCCAAATTGTAACTAACTCTTCGAGCTGAATTCGGTTTTTTTTGTCAACAAAACAAATTTGATTTATGCGTATTTATCCGTCATTCGCCTTTGTTTGTTTGCTTTTAATTGGATCCTAGCTTTGATTGAATGTCTGGCTCTGCTCTCTGTGTATATTATATATATATATCATTTTACATATTTATTTGTTCATAAAGGTTGCTTTCGTTCAAATCTAGAGCAGCAGCGGCAGTACTCGTATATAACCGCTGAGTGGGCATACATTTTTAATGGCAAAACTGCAGCACACACAAGTTCAAGGAACTCTAAAACGAATTGTTCTTGATTTAAATCAATTTTGGGGGATATACAAGCTTGGTGGATTTAAATTAAATGAAAAGGGAAATTATGTGATGTGTGGGTCATGCATATATTAAGTGTTCTTTTGTATTTATCCTTCAGAGGAAGCTGACGAGTAAGAGGGGGCATTTCCTGCATATTTCATTAATAAAGAGTAATAAAGTTGCTATATTTGTAAGAAATTATTCAATTAACTATGGAATATATATATATATTTGCTTTAGATTATTCCCTTAAATATTCAATCAATTTTTCCCCCTCCTCCTCCACCTCAATCGAATTTAATTATCAAGTTATCCCGGCAATCATCTACTGAATCTTCATCCTCGAATTAATCTCCCAATCGTAGCTATCCCAATTGCATCCGCCTGACAATCCCCAAATGTTCCAATTTGCATTTGGCCCGCAGCAGTGACTCAAGCTATATAAGCTATATATACCTTCTCATCCTTTTCATCTTTTCATTCCTGTCACATCCACCCAGAACCCAGGTTGTCCGGGTGTCCTCTGCCAGAGGCAAATTATTGATTTATGGCCACGCGTCGCCTGTCATTGTCAAGATAAAGTGCCATGCTGATGTTTGGGAGTTGAAGTTGCAACTGGAACGTGTAGGTACACAGGGAAATATATAGCTTTTGAAACCTAGGTCTGATAGGATCAATATTTTATGCCCAAAAGTAAGTAATCTGATCTGAAACTCTAAGAAAATATGTACTTTCGAATACTTATTATGAAAAAGTTTTCAGAATAATCCATCATCAATAGGAAACCCATTATCTTATCCCCAGTTAAAATCATAACTATTCTCATTTTATCTTTGGTAATCTGAAACTCACGGTACATTTGTATTTTGGAATTTCAAGTATGAAATACCTTTTAGTATTAGGATCAAGTGATTCTACTGTAAAGGAAAAGCCTTATAATATCATCGGTTTAGATCATATATCATCTTTTTTGATCTGAAACTTTTAGTACATATGTATTTTGAAGTACTAATTAAAAAGAACTTTTTATAACTAGCATGAAGTGATATAACTACATAGAAAAAGCTATACAGAATCTCCGGTTAAGATAATACTCCTCACATATCATCTATTTTTGATCTGAAACTTTCTGTGTACTTGTATTTTAAAGTTATAATTACAAACAAGATAAGATAATCTTATCAAAAGTACTCCCTTGAAATATAGTTATCTCACTGAAATAAAAAATCCCTAAAAATATTCTCGTTTTTTTCTGTGTAAATCTGCAGTATTCAGAGTGGAGACTGTAGACTGCAGTCTGTGGGCAGCAGGCGTGACAACTACAAATGCCAAAGGACGGTTGGGAGACAAAGCCCAGAAAGAATGGCAGAATCAAAAGTTGACTCAACCTTAAGTAGACACTTCACACTTGGCAGGGTCGCCGCTGTCGCTGTCCGTCCTCCTGTCTGCTCCACCTCTCCATTTGGCCCCGCCTCCATATTTTGTATTCCATCCATTATACTCCCTTCGTTCTATCCCAGCATTCCCAGGCTTCTTGGTTTGCCCTTGCACCGACACTGTACTTTTCCAGAGGCTGCAGTGCAATGGAAGCCAAAAGGAACAACCCTTAGAAATGCAAGCTGGCGAGAAAGCTTTAAAAAAACACCCAAAGGATGCATGCACTGCGAGGAAAATTTATTTGAATTAGTCAAACCTTATTTATTTTTTGAGCTTGTTCTTGAGATATTTAAGGGGTTTTCCGTGTTAATAAAATTGCTTAAAAAAATATATTTTTCTGTTATTGTATTATTTGATTTTATATATATTTTTTTAATGTGTACAAGGAAGAGTATAAGGACCTGCTATACACACAACGGTAACTGCAAGGAAATCGAATAAAGGAGCAGACACAAAACCAAAACAAAGCATTGAGAGGAGCTACAGTTTTCGTAGGAAATGGTTGGAAAACTGAACAGGCGTCGGCTGGCAAAAAAGTTTTGTCATTATGCAGGCGCAATGGCAGTGCTTTCTCTAAATTTTCCTCCCGCCACCCACTCCCTCTGCCCTCATCAAACCATTTTCCCATTTCCCTCTTTCGCTTATCTGGTAAATTGTCAAAAAAGTTTTTGCCCATCGCTTTTTTGTGTTTTATAAATAACTCTCAACAGCACAGAGCTGGGAACAGAATTCAATACAACGAAAACTTGTGGTCGTTCGTCCTCTTAAACAAGCAAAAAAAAACACACCCCCACGAACAGGACAAAACACTCGAACGCATCCCCACATCACACATTAGCAAATGAAGCCAATAAATGAAAGCCCCGAAAAGCTACCCGAAAAATTGACAGGGGAAATGTTTATTTTTAACACGGTTAAATTCAACCAAATTAGGTCTAATTCTTGTGGTCAGGACCTGGAAAATGGGGTCAACTGGAAAGAGAGGGCTTGGCCGGGAACGAGTAAGGGGGAGAGGTGTCCTAAATTAGCTGGCAATTAATTAGGCAGGAAGGATGGTGGGACAGACAAAAATCCATAAAGTTATAAACACCAGCATTATGTTTCCCTCTACTTTGCGTGTTTCGCGGCCTAAAAGAGAGAGAATATAACCCCTCAAGGTGGCAATGGATGGTGCAATTTACATTGTTAACCAAGTTTTAAGCTGGCAACAATCATGCAATTCTTTGTCAGCTCTATCTCAGCCTTAGCTCGTTTTTATATTTTTTTTCTTGGCTCATTCAATTCAATTTTTGCGGCAGTTGCAATTGCAGCCGAGGAAGGTTGGTAAATTACACAACTAGAGGAGAGAGAGAGGCTAAAACCCGAGAGAACGTCGTGACAAGGTAGAAAAAAAACGTTACAGTAATGATTTTCTTTTTTTGTATAATTGACATTAATTCTTGGTTAAAATATGTATGAGGAATTGTTAACAACGCAGCTATATGTAAGTTACCTTGTAATTTATTTAAAATGTATACATAGTTAAAGATTTTCCAAAACTCCCTGAATTAGGAGATATTTCTTTCTAAACTTTAAATATTTAAATTGTTCTTAGACCTTACAAGGGGGCTAAAAAAAAACATCGCTAGACAGCGATTTGTTCATAACAAATGTATGCTAATGCCTGCAGCCTTTTACATATTTATCGATCGGTGGAACAAGGAGGCGGATCTGGCGGGGATTGGAGGTCTGCTTTGTGGGATTGAGAGGGTTGACACGGAGTGGCCTCAAGTGGGGCAGCGGCAGCAGCAACCCACCCAGTGGATGTGGTGGTGGTGGTGTTGTATGTTATGTGATTTTGAAAGCATGTTTTTTTCACTGTTTCGTTTTTGTTTCGCCGTGGGTTACACAAAAACATTTCAAGTTGCACCACAGGGTCTGATTTTTTTCGGTTTGCTGTCCGGACAAGTGGACAAAGTGGTCCGCAAGTGGTTGCATGCCCATTACAGAGAAGCTGAGAGAGAGGGAGGTGTGGGCTGGCAGGGTATAGAGGAGGGGGATCGTGGACCACTGCAGCTGTGTGGCCAACTATCAATTACTTAAAGGCATAATTGCAGAAGCATTACGTTCACTCTGTACAGAGCCAAGTTCACCGGAATGGAAATGTGTTCTTAGGTGAAGACAATAGAGTTAGTCTACAAATTAACCAAGTTTTAAGCCCTTTTCCCTTTTTGTATTTAAGTAATTTCATGCACAAAATCAAGTTCAAGATGGTTTGTTAACTAATTTCGTACTATTTTATTAACCCTCTTGGTTGGCCAAATTAGGCCAACAATTTAATTGCAATCAAGGTTCAGTGATCCCTGTAAAGATCAAATAAAAACCAAGCCACAAATGGTGGCATTAAGCTTAGCTTAATATCGCTTTTCTTTAGATAATAAAAACCCCAATTGCCCCAGAGCCATGAGCAAACGTATCCATGATCATTGATCAACCGAAAACCCAAGAAAGAAAAAAAAAAGGCAACAAACCTAATATGGCCAAACGGCGGTAGCAAAAAATAGAGAGAGAAAAAAATATATATGAATAAATAAAAGGCGACATTTGGCGCGACTGTTAAAATTACTACAGAAATATATACATATAGACACAGACCTGTAACTATTGGTTTTTGTCATTGTTGTAGCCTGAGAGACTATGAGTTTCCATTGAAAAGTCGAACGAAAATGCCAGGCCAGAGATCCAAGATCCAAGATCATATGGGCAGAAAATTGAAGTCGTGTGCTAAACTTGCGCCAAATCCACACTGACGCAATAGATAAAGCCAGAGGGGAGAAAAATATACAGATATACACACACATACTATATATCGGGGGGGTTACGGGGGGAGTCAAGCTCCTAAACTTGATTTCGCCAGCTGCGCGTGGGTTCCCGAAAGAAACAAAAACAAACGGCTTGCTTGAGAGATCTGTGATCTCGATTTCGTTCAAAATAGTTTGTTTTTGTTGCAAAAGTTTTCCATAAAACTGCGAAAAATGCGAGAGCAAACCAAGCTCTGCATAAAATTTAACGAGTGTCAAATATTCGGTTCTCTAATGAAGAATAATATGTTAAATAACATTTCTTATGTTTAGCAATTGATTAACAAAATTTGCAGAGATCTGGAATGTAGATTTCTCTCCTAAAGAAAAATAAATGCAAAATAGGCAAAGATGTGACCTACAGTTTAAATTTAATGCTTTCAATCTGTCAACTAGATTGATGGTCTATTCTTTGAGCAAAAGACTAATTAAGTCCCATAGTGGAACTAGACTTAAGCCATTGATTTTATGGCCCAAGTTTTTCCATAAATAAAATGCTGAAATGTGAGACCATAAATTGCGGATGTAGAGTTCAGTTTTGGGGCATTCGCAGCCATTAACATAAAATCAAGATTTATATGAAAATTAACGCTCTTAAATGCTTGATATGCCATATAAATTCGAATATGGTTGTATCTTTAATTAACAATAGCGCGCTGCATCTTTGGTTGCAAAAGCTTTTCCATAAATGCGCAAAAATTTGAGACAATAAATTCAAGGCGCAAGATTTTTTGGGCATTCAAGGTGGATTAGCATAATGGCCAGATTTGCATTAAAATTAACGCATTTAAATGCTGAAGCTGTCAAAAAACAATGAACGACTCCCAGTTGTTTCTTTAATTAAGAATAATTTGTCAAATAAGTTTCGTTGTGGCTGCATTTGACTAATTAAGTTGATGCAAATGGCGCGTAGGCGAAAGTTTTATGATAGCGGATATGTATATATTTTACGAGTTTTTAAGTCGCCGACAAATTGACGATGGATTATTCTATGGAAATAAAAATTAAAACATTTAAGGCGGAAAGCGCAACTAAAAATAAACATGTGGCGAAGTCATAAAACAAAGGCGCGCGGGCCCTTCGTCATGTTTTCTTTATTCTCCCCAAGCTCCCCATCGTTGTTTTCTTTTATGGATCTTGCCCTTTTGAGTATACTGAAAAAATATCCAAATCTATCTTCCTCAGCTTTTAAGTAACTAATATTACAATTTATTATTCTAATTTTTTTTTTCTTTAATTGCCACAAAATAATACTTTTAAAGCTACTTTTGCAAATAATTTATTCGATGTTTTATTTATCATATCACAGATTGAAGTTATTTTTTTCCAGTGCAGAAAATGACATGAAGCGCAACTGTTTCTGCAAGACAAAGAAGCAGAAAAGAAGGAAAACAAGAAGGAGAAGCAGGCGGATACTAAAGGAGGAAAAGGAGCGAAAACACTGGGGAAGTCGGTGGAAATTAAATACGGTTTTGTTACCAGAAATTCCACAACTAAAAATAAACAAATGAACGAAGAAGATGCGAAGCACGCGACGCACAAAAGAGGGTGAAATTTGAATCCACGAAGTGGAGAAGAGCCCAAGGCGCAAAAATTAACAACAATATCAAGTACGTAGAGCTGGGAGGCCAGCCAGCGATCGTTTTTTATTGAGGAAATAGTGCAAATAGAATTGTGATTTCTGCATATTTGCATAAATTGCGGCCATTGCGAGAATTGCAAAACGATTGGCGGACACGAAGAAAAGCGATAAATGAGCGGCGGCGGCGACAGACGGCAAAAAAAAAAAAAACAACGGATAGCAACTTATCAGAAAACCCACACAGGCACGCGCACACACACGCAGAACCTAAGACAACAAAAGAAAAACAAAAGTCATTTGCCTTTTGTTTTGGTTTCTTTTTGCCAAGCTCTCCTTCCTTGCTCCCTCTCTCACTCTTTGGGTCGCCGATCCGTACTGCACTTTGCCGATCAACGGTTCTTTGGCTTTCGGTATTTCCTGCTCGCTTGCACCTACGCGACAGGCTCTGCAAAACCAGTTATTAAAAGCCATAAAGGAGAACCATTTAACTGTTAAAGGTGTCTCAGGTTGCTTTAGTTTTTTTTGGTAGCGACTCTTGCCAGGTGTTTAACTCCGCCAGCTGTTTTGTTTGCATGCGAAAAAGTATTTTCATATTTTCTGCAAATTGGAATTGTTTTTGGGTTGTCCGTTGCTGCTTCTGCGCAGGGTGGAAGCAGGACAGCACACACTACACGCACACACACTCGCTTATGCACGCACACACCCCTAAAAATGCCGCTAGTCCTGGCAATTTATTTTTTGCTTATTTTGATGTAAAATCCGGAATAAGGACAGGGAGTTTGGGATCTTATTTTAGTTTAAAATAAGAAGGTTTGTCACCCCGCATCCCTCTTCCTTTTTGTTTTGCGTACTTGTTCTTTCAACTCCGGCGCAGCTTCGTTTTACTCTCTATATACAGCTTCCTTGTTTTTTTTTTTTTTTTTTTTATTAAATTTCTTTGCGCAAAGGAGTGGCGTTGTCCAGGATTTTTACACACACAACCACAACACACCGTTATTGCGTATATACATAAACATAGTCGGCGTCTCTTCAATTACACAGTTTTCTTGTGTTTTTTATTCGATAAACCTTTTTTTCCGGCACTTTTACCAATTTGCAAAACTCGATTTGGTTTTTGGATTCCTTTTGAACGAACACATGTATTTTTATGGTTTTCTCCCATTTACCTTTTAAAGAGCTTGTTGTTGTTTAGGCTTTTCGGTATACACAAATCCTTTTTTGCATTTAAATAATCGCGCACCGCAAAGACAGAGAGTTTGCAAATATTTCGGACAAAGACCCGTCGTGTTATTAATAATACATTAATAATATCGATGCATCTTTATGTGCTCAGGAGAATATGCACGATTAAGTTTTTAATTCTTCAGTTGTTAATTTAGTTATCTTTTTTGTTTGTTAAAAGTCGCACAGAAAACGCGTCCGAAAAGCGAAAAGGCTAAAAACAATATAATAATTTGTTAAAATATAACAAAAACGTTTACATTAATTTCAAATGTAAATTTTAATTTGTTTTTAACTTTTTCATATGATATAGCAGCCGCCGTCTGCTTGCGCGTTTCGATTTAAAAAATGTTTTACCTTCCGCGACACGACCGCCTTCGTTGAGTGAAATTTTGTCTCTTGTCTCTTCTCGCTATTCGCTTTTCAGTCTTCTGTTTCTCGGCTTCTTCTTTGCTTCGGCGTTTTTGTTGTTTTAAAAAAGTCCACACTAATTTGTAAGTGTGACCGCTCAGCTTACGCATGTCAAAATAAGATTCTACACGCTCACAACAACAACAATACTGGGGTTTTATTATCTATGAATCGTAAATGTAGCTTGCCGATACTTTCAAAAATTATTGATTTTTTGTTTGAATATAAATTAAGCTTGTTTCTGTTTATTTAAGATAACACGGAAGCGAAACAAATATGTGTAAAAAAAATTCTCATGCATCGATGAAACATACTTAAATCACTTTCGATGAAAACTTATCGACTGCGCTCGACTATACAGAATGCGGTCTTACTGAAAACAACTTTTAAACCGCGCCGGCGATTTGTTGCATTTATTATCAAAAAAATCAGGCAATATAAGAAACTAAGAAGCGATGCGAGTACTAACAGAGCCCAATCACACCATATCGATGCCCGAGGGGATCCTTTGCTACGAACTATGCGGCAACGAGTTCGCCTACAACCTGTTGGCAGTGGCGCTGCAGGACCGCCTGCGCCTGCTCCTCGTTGGACTGCCGGTAAGTGCTGTGAGTTTGATTAATTAATGCATAATGGTTAATGTTGTCGTATAGGAGGAGACCGGCGAGTTTGGCTATACACATCTTCTGGATCTGGAGCTGGACAAAGATAAAGCTGACATCATTGATGAGCGGCGGTGTGTCAGTGCTCTCGCTTTTGCGCCGGACACATCGCTCAATTGCACGCCCAAAAATGTGACTCTGTGCGCCGCTCGCGTCGATCTTCTGGACATCTTCCGCACCGATCTCGGCCAGTTCAGTACCGTGCATAAGCTTCGCGGCCACAAAGACTACATTAACGATATCTCCTGGGTCTGTGAGGGCAACTTACTGGCCTCTGTCAGCGATGACTTCACCTGCCGCTTATGGAACACGGCCGACGAGCAGAATGTTCTCACCTTCCGCCTGACATCCGCTGGAATGTCCGTTAAGGCCCATCCCGATGATCCCACCAAGGTGCTTGTGGCGGAGAAGAAAGGCTAGCTATACCTAATTCCTCGTTCCGTATAAATCCATAACCATGCCACCTCTCTGCAGGCATCATCCGTCTGTACAATGTGAACAGCAAGCAGGCCGTCATCTCTGTGCAGTCGCCCAAATTTCCGCTCATGTCCGCCGATTGGGCACTTAGCAATCGGTATTTTATTACTGCCCTGGCTGGAGGCGATGTGGTTACCTGGGACCTCAACAGGCCCGTTGTGCCCGCCGATGTAAAGCAAGTGCATGAGGACGGCGGACGGTGTGTCCGCTTTGCCTCGGGAAGCTCGGAAATGGTACTCGCCAGCATTGGACGACCGGATGTGACGCTCAAGGTATTTGCGGCCAAATCAACGATGCCATTAATTGAGGCCACCCTGAAGACGTTCGGGGGAATGGCATGGCACCAGAGATTGCCATACATCAGCGCCGTCTCTGACCGGGATCTGCATTTCTGGAAAGTGCAAATGAAGTAAAGGTAATGCTAAAAGTCCCTTAGAATCAATAAAGTGAACTGAATTCTATTCTATTCTTTCCAAATCTGTTCCTCTTCGGCACTATTTATTGTTTTGATGGAACTTGAAAATTACTCTTTTCCCTTGAGCCCAATTGAATTATTTTAAAAATGATTCCATGATTTTAAATTATGTAAATAAATAAATACAATAAGAAGCATAGTATTTCATTATTTTATATTTAGTGGTCAATTGCTCCTTAATAACAATCGTCTCTAGTCCTTAGCTCCCGTTGCTTTTTTAATTCCCTCAGATGCCAGTTCAATGCCCAGTTGGATGACAATCGCCTTTAACAGTTTTGTAAACCAACCACCTTGAGCCGGCACACCATCCACCAACGGTTGGTTGGCCCTTTCCGCATTGTATTGTCTGATTATGCTATTAGCTTTGGATCGTTGCTCGGGTGTCAATTGGATCTGATCGGCGTACTTGGCCAGAAAAGTCACCAGGAAATGCACGTTGCTGTCCGCAACGGAATTGGGAGTAGCATTCCTGTAAACACTAACCACGCGTGCTTTATCAGACTCAAAGCCCCGTTGGGCACTGGCTGAACATGCGAGGCTTCCAATGATGACCACCAGGCAGCTGGGGAGAAATTATCAAGCACTTTAGCAAAAAACATTAAATAATAATATATATTTGTATGCTTACCTTAAGTAAATTGTTGCATGCATCTTCTGCAGCTCTCGATCGAAACGAATAATTGCTTCAATGAGTGCTGGCTTTTTATAGGAGCTCTGGGATGGGAGAGGAGTCCATGGGTCCACGCTTATCAGCTGGCTTTAATTTCTTATATTCCAAGAATTGATAATTGCTTCGATTAAACAATTTAAATATAAATCTTGCAACAATTATATTTTTGATTTATATGATTTCATGTGAAATTGTTGTACCTCTTAACCCCTGGATTTCTCAGATAATATAGTAAGTTCTTAGAACTAGGAAACGAGGTAACAAGTCTTCCATAGAGTTCATTCAAGTTTTGGAAGATAAAGTGGTGAAGGTTTAACCTCGACAATGACTACTATATTTGCTCTTCTAAATTTTTTAGTAAAAATAATAATTCAACACGACCTTAAACTACATATTTTCTAGCATACTTACGGGCTAAGTCGAAAAATTAAATAAATAAATTGGCTAGTAACGTCGAACAGGAATTTCCAAAACGGTCATTTTTGGTTTCGAAGAATAAGATTTAAATTAAATCGATTGTCAAAAGAGTAATAAATCAAATAAAAATCGTTAATTAATAGATATTTTAAAAAGGGAATTTGAATGAAATTGCGTTTGACCTCTCGTAATGGGAATATTCAGAGTCATATAAAGAGGGAGCCCCCTAAAGATCATCTATTAGTTTTGGCCACAAGATTAATCCAACAATATACTTAAGGTAAGCATAATAATTTTTATTTTTAATTTATTATCTCATATTATTTTTCAGCAGCTGCCTGCTGGTCATCATCGGAATTTTGGTCATGCCAGTCCGAACGGCTGAAAGATCGGATAAGAGATCCTGCGGTTCACAAGGCTACTTAGATGCGGAATTATTCTGTTTTAATGGAATTATATGGGAAATACAAAGACCGACTAACATTAACTGACGAAAATCGAAAGTCGACATGGCATGGAGGGAATATAAGAATGCCTGCAATTGCGAAAATTATATTGGAGCAGACTGGAATTATCTCTAAATCAAATCACAATTAATTTTTTAAAGTAAAAATAATTTCGACTTCTTCCAATCAATCAACGTAACGACATTTAGAAATATATTTGTAGAAAAAAAAGTAGGCTGTGAAACTTTTTTAGATCCACACTATGTTAAAAATGAATTAATTATTTGCAGAATTTTTGTAATAGAGACCGAACAAACGACTATTAAGTAAAATTTAATTGAATTGTCAATACTAATATATATGGTGCCAGCATTCAGCAAGCTGTATTCTAAAATATTTTAGAACATGTTTTACATTGTGGCCACAATTATTAGTACAATGAGTGCCACCACCGGCAACTATCGATAGGCCAAGTGTGACCACAATTTGCCTATCGGTGAAACGCAGCCGCCGTAGCGCCGCAGCCCAGCTGGTAGCAACCTGGTCACATTTGTGAATTCGGATTGGAAAAGAGCGGAGGTGTCGAGATTTGCGTCGGTTGAAGAATTCGCCTTTGATTTTCAGTGCACTGCAAACCGGAACTCGAGCGAAACTGAACAAGTCCTGCTGCGTTGCCTTTTGTGCAATGCAAATGCGGTAAAGCGCCGATCGCTGTGCGTGAGAGTACGTAAAGAGCTGTGGAAAATAAATAGCAAGTCCTGCGCGAAACGGGGGGAAGAGCGAGTGGCAGATTTTTTCTGTCTACCTACACAAACACACACATATACATGCGCATACACCGAGTGGAGCTGTGTGCGTGTGTATGCGAGTGTGCGGGAGCGCCGCAAAATAAAAACGGTTAAATCAAATCAATTGTGCAGTGTGTGACGAAGGAGCAGAAGCCGAAGTGAAGCTGAAAATGTTTGAATGCGAAAAAGATTCTAAATAGTGCTGGAAAATTAAAAAAAGAGCCGCGCCCCGTTTGCTAAACGCCAACACACACACATGCAAACCCAAACATACACGCACACACACTTAGTCACACCAGCGCAACGACGGAAAGAGAGAAGAAGAAGAGCGGAGAAACAGAGGCTAAAAAGAGAAAAGTTGAAAGGCAGCAGCAACAAATAGTTTGTTAATTGCACGGGTTTTTTGTTGCTGTATTTATTTAACGCGACAACTAAAGTAAATATGATGTTTAAAATTATAAATTAAAGTTATAAAACCCCCCACTCTATCTTTTCTCTGTGTGTGTGCGTGTTTTGTGTTTTTTTGTGTTCGTGCTCCTTTCGCCGTTTTCATTTGCATTTCTCTCCGTTTTCGCGAAGAGCAGCAAGCAGCAGCAAAGCAATTCTCCAGATCCAGAAGACAACACAACACACGAAATAGCAAATCAAAATGGCGCACCAGCAGCAACAACAACTGGCTCCATCGGTCAACTGTTCACTGGACGATATCGATCTGACGGCCCTCAAGGTGAGAATTTACTATTTTATCTTTCTCTAAAGGGGAGAATCCGATCAGAGAATAACCCCCCCATCATTCTCCATTTTACACTCTCCATTCCCCATTCTGTGTTCGGTGTGTGCCCATTAGCACGCCTCGCCCAATTAACGGGAAAGTGACCCGTAGGTGTGGCATCACTTGCCGTCCAATTTCCGTAAATAATGCGATCTAATTTGGGGGCCATTAAATATCATAATATGGTGCGTTCAATTCTCAAACTGAATTCTTCAGAAACTGATTAAATATTCGATTACTATTTTTTTTTTATAAACTGACAACTAAGTTATCTGAAAATTTACCTTACTTAACTTTATTATTTGTTGTTAAAATTGTAGTAAAAATTCGATATAATTTAGAGCATTTATGCCTTTTTGAATATTCACTGTTCCAGTTATCCAATTATTTTTACAACTTTGCCAGAGCCAGAGCCAGAGAAATCGAAGAAAATTTTTAAATAAAATATAATATATATATACTCAAATATATGTTTTTTGAAAATTTGAAAGTTATGTTTTATTGTCATTTGATTTGAAACCAAATTTAATATCTGATTTGTTAATTTTCTACTGAATTTAAGTGGGTTATTCACTGAAATATTCAAGAATAACGATTCATAAAGAACCCTTACGAGATGTTCGCTCGATACCCCAGAAAATCTTATACAACCCGATTCCATTGGCCTTTGGCAGTAGGCAGTCGAACCCTTGAAGGCTTCTTCCCCCACATTTATGCAAATTTGTTTAAAAGTACAACAAAGCGAAAATTTCCTTTGTGTGTTCGGCCTTTTTCGCACTTTGTCATGGCAACCCATAGGAACCCTTGACGAATACGTTTTTTTTTGCTCCATTATTTACCGCCCCCCGCAGCAGCAATTACAATAATAATCGAGTTGATAAATGCATATTGGCATTTCGATTTCATTGCCCTGATAGAAAATCAGCCGAAAAGCACCCACAAATTGTCACCCACCCTGGTTTTAATCTTTTATACTCGTGACAGTACAGGGGTATATTGTATTTGTGGTTTTCTTAGGCATACATTCTTTAGTCCGTTTTAAATGATGAAATTTTTGGATACTTTCTTAGAAAAAAATCATTTTTTAACGTTTTCAAAAAGTTAAATTGTAAGAACCACTTTGAATTTTAGTTTTTATTTTATTGCTAAAATTGTTGTAACTTTAAAATTATACTTAAATTATTTTATTAGTTGCTGATGCTTGTTATAATGAGCATCAATGAATATTAAAATAGAGTTGTTGATATATTATCCCTATAGGTAAAATTATATCTTGTACACTGATTACATTCGCTCTCTTTCACAACAAATATTTAATTATTTGTATTAATAATTTTATAAAACCACGTGCTTAAGTATTTCATACTGAATTTTCAAAGCAGATCTGCAAATATCAAGGTATAGTCGTGGCACTCCACTATATCATTCTCTTTTATTTTTTGGGGAGAGTGGTTGGTGCGCAACTTTTGACCGGCCGGTGTCTCATCTTCTCTATTTTTTTGTTTCTTTGCCTTGCGATTCGTTTCGTTTTGGTTTCTCAATGAATTTGTTGAGTCGCCCCCCTGTTTTCTCAGCCCCTTCTCTGGTAAACCCCCCTTTGGGCGCACGCACTTGCTAACTTGTGCCGCATGCGTTTGTTGCCTTTCTCTTTCACCAAACACTCACCACTCTCACCACTGTCGACTCGAGCTCGAAACTCCCAACTCGGTGGAACTCACCACGTTGGGCGCCTGCTCTTTTGCGCACCCACCGAAAGTGAACTAGTGTGTGTGTCCGTTTGTTGACTCTGCCGAAAAGTGGGTGGTGCTGGGCGGGGGCAGGGGGCCGTGCTTGGGTCGTCGCCTCGCTGATGTATAAATATATCTCTGTGTGCGTGTGTGTAGGCCACAGCTGTGGTCAATCTAATAGCCTTAAATAGAAGCTTTAAAAAGGGTTGTCATTGAACGAAAATTTGAATGGAGGAAAATGTATAGTTTTCAAATAACGTATCCCGTACTTATTACCTAAGTAACCAAAATTAACACTTGGAATAACCTCCATAATACATTTTAAAACTGTGATGTTGAAACGTAAAATGATAAATGTTGAAAATGTATTGGATTTGTTTGAAAAGTTACACAATTACAAGAATCTCTTATCTTTGAAATAAAAATCGAGATTATTCTGTTCGTTTTTACTTTTAAAACTTTTAAAGGTTCAATCTAAGTTTAAATAATTAAAGAAATAGTTGACCGTAAATATTTTTTTATGTGATAAACATTGAGCTTTAACTGACGTCCTAGACCCTCACCCGAGTGCTATTATTTTGACCCCAACTGTTGGATCCAAGTATGTCTGTGCTTATATGAAAAATTGTTCATAGTCGATGCACAGAGGAGACGAAGACGAGACAAAAACGAGACAAGAATGAAGAATGAAGAATGAAAATTGTTTAGTTTACTTTATTAAAAGGCAGCAGGCAGAGGCGAGCACAACATGCGTGCACAAGGCAGTGTGTGTGTGTGTGTGTTGCAGCAGACAGCTTCAAGATGATGATAATGATGATAACAATGGGAATCATGATGATTCCTCGTCGGAAAACGAGAATCCAGAGCGAAGTCTGCAAAACTGGAGGAGAATTGTGTGGTGTGTCTTGTTTGAAGTGTTGTTTTTATTATTTGTTTCTGCCTGTTTGGCCTTCTCTTTTCTTTGGCAAACAGCAAAAAAAAAGAAAGAAATGGAAAAAATGGGGGGGCGTAGGCACCAGAGCCCCCCGTCGCCTGCATGTCTGCCATGTTTTGTGACCTGTCTGTGCGTGGCTTTTAAAGGTCATTAAACACAATGAACCAGAGAGCAGGGAAAGGGGGTTGAGCGCGAGGTTGAACTATGTCCCGAAATAGAAAACGAGAGAAAAGGTCAGAGTCCTTAAAGCTCACCGTGCCCTTTAATATTTTCTCTGTATTTTTTTATGAAGCTTTCCATTGACTTCTGCCTTTATTATTATTCTTGCGATAAGCGAAGAGTTTCCATTCCTTTGAGGAGATAAGATTATCGCAAGAACTGCATTCATCAGCAAATTAATTACTTCTTTCTTTTTTTATGGTTGCTCCCCTTTTATTTGTATTGGTAGTGCAGTTTCTTTATTTTATTCCTCTGATAAGCACTCAAACATAGCCGTTTGGTTCATTTTTTGGAGTGTGGTTATTTCCATGCTTGATTTTTACACTGAAAAATACACAAGGTTCTTGCCAAGAACTTCTTGAAAAAAGAAATAAATAAATAAATAAAGGAAATTTCATAATTAATATACTGAATGTTTTGTATTTCAAGAACCACTTATTTGTAATGTCAATGGTTTTGCAATGATAAAACAATTCGATTAAATCTACAGACAACCATTTGTAGTATCACATCTTTATTTTCCGTGTATGTGTTTATTTTAATCAACATTTATTGCATTTCGTTAGCTGCGATAAAAACGTGTTCGCCCACATTTGTTCGGTCGGTTTCCATGTGCTGCAATTTGCCGAAGGAAACAGAAAACAACGCTAAAGAGTGGAAAAATATCCACACATGTTTGAGTTTTAGTGTTTTTGTGGGTTAAATCAACATTGGCCCCGGGAAAATACTTTTTATAGTTCGGATTCGGGAAGAGTCATCATCATCATCTCTCCGAGTGTCTGTTTATAGAGGCGAATTTCCCCAGAGCATTGGGAAATGCCAGCCGGTCATATAGTCCGCCATTCAATGTTGGGCGACGGGACTGTTGTTGTTGAAATCGCTTTTTGGAAAATTATCAGCTCTAATCAGAGTTTGGTTCATTTGCTGCTGATACCTGAAATGTAGGTAAATGGGTTTTGTGACGTCAGCGTGGTGTGCATTCCTAATTGAATTGGCCCCAACGGCCGACGGCCCACACAAACTAACCCAGCAAAAAGGCAGATTCACTGAGAAAAATGGGTTTAGGACACGGAATTTGGCCTTAAAAGATTTTGTTTATGATTTTAAAACTTGTATAATAGTAGGAACCATATTTATGTAAATGAAAACAACGTTGTCTACCATTTAGAGTCATTTATTGTCCTATTTACACACTTTTTAAACGGCAAAAAATATATTTGTAAATGATATCATAGTTTTAGGATCAAGTTTGTTGTGAATTTTATACTTTAGAGATCCCACAAGCACTTTTAATGATTTTAAATCTTCAGGGATCTCAAAGTTACCCCTCAAAGGGGGTCTTAAAATTCTTCATTGGTACCTGAACTAGTTTTTTGATATAATTTCCTCTATAAAACTGGTAGTAAAAAAGTTAAACTCATTTCCGCATCATAAACAGTTGATCAATTAATTTTAATATATTTTTTTTTCGTTGTGGAACCTGCACTGCATCTGCATAAGCCAGCACTCCATTGAAATGCATGGGCGTCCTAATATGCAGTCAGTCCTGTTTTTAGTAGCCACTCTCCTGCTCTTTGCTAACTGGGCCAAGCCTTTCGGCTGGAGACAGAGATAGAGAGAGAGAGAGAGAGATTGAGAGGGGGGTTCTGCGCTTTTGGACTAACAAACATACAAACAACAAGAAAGGAAGCTAACTTCGGCGATCCGAAGTTTAAATACCCTTGCAGTAATTAGAAGATGAAGAAGATGAAGAAGAAGAAAAATGTTCTGACTTTTTTGCTTTCTCGGGTACTGTCATTAAATAAATGTTGCCAATGCAGAATGTTGCTGGCGAAAAATGTTGCAAGCAACAAAGGCAAACAGATATATATATTCCTATGGCAGCTATATGATATAGTGGTCCGATTTTGATAAAATTAAAACCAAAATTCTGAAATAATAAAAAATGGCCATGTCTTAAATTTTATGAAAATATGCGGAAAATTTGCTTAGTTAGATTTTTTTCTCAAAATTTTCCGATCGGTTCTATGGCAGCTATATGATATAGTTGTCCGATTTTGATAAAATTAAAACCGAAATTCTAAAATAATACTAAATGATCAGATCTAAAATTTTATGGAAATATCTTAAAAATTGGCTAAGTTATAATTTTTTTGATTAAAATTTACCGATCGTTCCTATGGCAGCTATATGATATAGTCGTCCGATCCGGCCGGTTCCGACTTATATAGTAGTGAGAGCATATAGAAGACTATCTGCAAAGTTTCATTCAGATAGCTTTAAAACTGAGGGACTAGTTTGCGTAGAAACGGACGGACAGACGGACAGACGGACAGNCTGTTTTTAGTAGCCACTCTCCTGCTCTTTGCTAACTGGGCCAAGCCTTTCGGCTGGAGACAGAGATAGAGAGAGAGAGAGAGATTGAGAGGGGGGTTCTGCGCTTTTGGACTAACAAACATACCCTGCAAGGGTATAAAAACAAAGCATATCAACAACAAAAATTCCAGTTTGCCAGGCCAAGCAAACTGTAAAAATGAAGCAACTAACCAAGGAGACAGACGGTGACAAAACTTTGGCCCAAAGACTGAAATATAGAATTAAAGTTTATGAAAATCTTATAGAGTTAGGATAAGATTTTATATGAAATTTATTATTAAAGCCCAGACTTCATTAATTTGTAACAATTTAAATTCTGGTGTTACCCAAGACAGGCTCCACTGTACTCGCGTTGGTCTGCATCTTGCTCTTTCGGCCTCCAACGGGCTGTGTTTAGTTTTTAGTTTTTTTTTTTTTTTTTAGTCGTACCCGTTTGGACAAATACGAAAGACAAACAAAAGGCAATATCATGGAGGAAACAGAGGGAGCACGGGACAGGGAAGGTGACGAGGGACTTCAAGGTGGGAGGGGGGTACACATGTGGCGGCAGCTGGACAGTTTTTCCAAAGCAAGCAGGAATGAGCAGCAGCAGCAGCAGCAGCCGCAGCAACTACAAAGGCAGCCTGTTTTGCCTGCTAAGCAGTAACTGCTGCGGCTAACTGATAACTGTAAGAAAATCTACACAGCGAGAAAAAAACTCGCATCCGGCTAAAAAAATGTTTCAAAATATTTTTTAATATTTAAATATATTTTTCCCACGTGGGAAAGTAAAGTTTATTAAACACACAGTTTATAAAACACAATTTGGAATATACTTTTTAAGAGCGAAGTTGGAGAAGGAATCAGACAGAATCTGCTAGCAAATAATCTTCATGTGCGTCGCAAAACACGTGATTTGTTGTTGTAATATGACATTAGTAGCGTCAAAGCATTTTGAACGCCTCTTTTTATTACTTCTATCTTATAAGAAAAAGTTTATAAAGTTGATCTTATATTTTCTCTGCGTGTACGATCGCTGACCGTCGTCTAGAATTTTTTCTAACGGCTACCTGCCCGACGGTTCGCCCCCTTTTCTTCCCCGCCTGCTCGCCTTTCCGCCGCTCTCTGCTCATTTGGCTTGGTTTTGTTTTTGTTTTGCTTAACATGTCAACGTTAATGAGTCATGGAGCTGGAGCAGAGTCCAGCAGCATTTACTTTTCTCCCGTCATTTCCTCTCCTTCTCTCTCTTTCTCTATTTCCCAGTTCTCCGTCTCCAGTGAGTTCATTTTTCGTGAATTTTTAATTGATTTTTACAACGTGAAGTAATCAGCCATAAATAGCAGTAATTGCCGCCACAATCCCGCACTCACCCTTCTCCCCAGCATGTTCTCTTTGTTTGCTCCCAGTTCCCGGTGTTCTCTTCTCTTTGCCTTCTCCCTTTCCCCTTATCGCTGTATGCCCTTTGCATGTGTTTGACACACTTTTTGGGGTTTGGGAGTCGGGGGGTAAAACAAGGGAGAGAGAAAGAGAATGGTGGGTTGCAGGCATAAATCTACTTAAAGCGGCTTCCATAGTTCTTCAGTTTTCCACCATCATCACCAACCCCATTCCCCTTCTATATATTTTCCCCTATTTGTTTATTTGCCCTGCACTTTTTTCGTACTTTTTTTTTTATTTTTTGTTTTCTCCTCTCCTTTTTTTTTGGCTCTGTTGAGGCTTTGTCTTTTGGTCTTTAATTCCTTTGGTGTTGCCCCGGAAAAATGATGAGGAAAATCTCTCAGGGGGGTGGAGGTTGGAAAAGTCTGCGGTCTTGCGTTTTGATGGGGATTAAAGCTTAATAAAGATGACAGTACCATAAATCAATCTAGTTCTGTCTATTCTCCGTAGACATCGATTATATGCGGATATATGTGGGGATTATCCGAAACTTGTATGACTTCAAATCAACCTCCTTTCAAGTTTCTCAACTTTACTTGTTGTGGAACTTTGAGGAAACTGAATTTGGAGCAAACTAACTGCACTTTAGTAACTTCTCTTCTTTGGTAATTGTTGAGTAATTCTCTAAATCAATTCTAGACTGAAAGAAATTTGCAAGGAGTTTAACTTTTCAATTCCCATGGATAGTTCTTGTAGCAAATATAATTAAATGAAATCTTAATTCTATTATTAAACCATAAATAAAGTTTAACAAACAATTGCTACAAATACATATACTATGTTGTATCAATTAATTAAATTAAATCTTAACTTAATATGACATTCCAAAGGCTGAGAATAACCAAACCAATCTTATATAATTAATGAGGAATCCATTTATTGCGTGACTGGAATTCCTAATCAAATATTTTTGTTGCCCTAGGATAATAAAGAAAACAACAAAAATAGTTTATTAAACCAAAACCTATATTATTTAATCGATATTTATTATTTTGTCAGTACTTCTTGGCGCTATCTCTGCCCACCCAAACGAAGGGAATCCCCTTAACTTTAGTTCCCTTTCTTGAAGCGTCAATCGAGGTTATCAAAAAAGTCAGTTACCTGTTGAAATGCAGAGCGATGTTGTTCTTGTTATTTTAATTGGCATTTGCCTTAGCTTACCTGTTGTTCTGTCCGTCGTCTTTGTAATCCCAAATCCCCCGAACCTGCGCTCCAATAAAAATAGAAAGCATTGTGTGTGCTCTCTGGTTGCTACCTCCTCCTTTTCCCTGGGTTTTCACGCCCCGTGTCACGGGTTGCGTGTCAATGAACTCGCATGCAATTTGTATGGCTTTTTGGGTTGGGTTGGGGAAAGGGAATCGGAGTCGGAATCGGAATCGGGAATCCGATTTGGAATTTCGAAATCGAGGATTTTTATTTTTAAAGCGGTGCCTCGGCGTCTTGTCTCTCCTTATTTGTATTGTTATGCCTTAATAATTTGTTTACAAACAACAAAAACAAGGGAAAGAACCAGCCCGGGCTTGTTCGTGTTTAAAGGTTGTTTAAGTGGCACCAGAACCAGCAAAGAGGGATTCAAGGGGTTCTCGAGTGTGTGTGTGTTGGTAGTTGTGTTCTTTGTTTGTTTTTGGCAGCTGGCAAAAACAACAACGAAAAACCCTTAAACTCTAAAATAAAAGGATTTTATTTGGGCGTTTCCCCGCATTGATTTTCCCAACATCTCGTGTACGTTCTCTAACAAATTTTCTTGTCTCTTTCCAGGATCCAGCTGGCATCTTTGAACTCATCGAAGTTGTGGGCAATGGCACCTACGGCCAGGTCTACAAGGTAAGCGCCCCATGTTTATGTTTACTATACACACTATACATATGTATATATCTATCTCGCCGGGATTTTCGTGGCTATTTTTAAGGCCATCACATCCCATATACACATTCGTGTTGAAGTCTTTACGGCTTTCTTTTCATAAGCAAATTTTCGCAGATTTGCCAGTGCGAGGGGAGAGCAATGATCTCAGATGTTTTCTTCTGAGAGTCACTTAGTCTCTTTATAATTAGCAATCGTTAGAGTTTATGCTTGACTGCGTTTCGCTTCAGTTTTTTCTTTCTATATACCCTTACGTTGGGTATTTACCAATTTGATCTCAAGTTTGTGTAGCTTGTAGATCTTTGATTGGGAATTCTGAAAAATATTTGATTTATTTTAATAATTTTACTGGTTATTTTTTAGGGGCTTATACAAAGTTAGGATCCTTGCATCTTACAGACACTTAAAAGTTTTTAAAGATAAATTCGGGATGTGGTCTTCAAATACACTTTTATAAAGAAAGGTTATTATTTAGGATACATTTTCATAATAGAACTCTTTTTAAAAATCAAAATAAAAGGGTATAAACTCTAACATTCCGAAACTAGATTTTTTCCTTTGCATATCTCAATGTTTTGATAATTTGCGGATGTATAAAATGTATCTGAGTATCTTTATACGTGTGTGACGCCCAAAAAGACAGACGGCCGGTCTCCCGTTCTGGTCGCTTTAATTAGTTTAGTGTCCGCTATGTTGTCTAATAACTTGCAGCGAACATAACACAACAATAGCAACAACAACTACAAGCTCTAAATACACAAAAATGCCGGCAACACGACGACCGCGACTTCTTCTCACACATTAACACATTTTTCTGGCTTTTTGCCTGTTGGGGTAATAAAGCAACAACAACAGCAACAAACGCAACACCAGGAATCAGTATCATCATCATCATCATCATCATAATAATCACAGAGCAAAGATTTGAAATGCCTTTGTGGCTCTCTTTTGCTTTCGGGGAAAACAATGCCTTGACTTTGTGCTTGCATTTAAATTATAAGTTTAAAAGATACAACTATGCGGCGGCAGTACAAAAATAGACATTGCTTTTGTAAATTACCGTTAGCCGTTGGAAAAAAAAAACTCTGAAGAGGAAAAACTCTGGAAGCCAAAGCCGAAAGATTGAGGAAAAACTAAGGAAACTGAAAAGTGTGGCATGCGCCGCTTGGGAGGCCAGTCGCGTAGATGTTGCATGTTGCTATTGCTGTTGCTGTTGCTGTGTTGCAGTTGCACTTTGTGGGGGTCGCCAGCGGCAATGGCAGCTCGCTGATGAATGCAACCAAATTGAGTTGCAGCCGCCGCCGTCGCCGGGACTTGCTGCTCCGCCTCAAGTTGTTGTTTATCGCCTCTGCCCAGATTCCAAAGTATTTTTATACCCTCGAAGTGGGTAATTCGATTGAAGCATTAAGTCGAAAAAACGCAATGAACCGCAACTTGGCTTGAAAATAAAAAAAATTCCTTCTCAGTATTTTGTATTGTAAATTGATGCACTAACATTTTCTTTCGAGTGATTCTTGTATTTTATTGTATCCTTGAAAGATTTTGTCTTTCAAAATTAAAATATAGAAAACAATTATCCTATTAAAAACTTGTATATCAGCATTTGTACTCTCTAAAATTCTCTAAGGTTAAATCTAAAATATGTTAAAAAATTTAATCGTTTCTAGGGCTCTGGATTTCACCATACTTGACTTTAAACTTGCTTAAGTTGTTGTATAAACTTTGTGCTTTCCGACTTAATCATCGTGAACTTTAATCGTGTAAAGAATGAGTAATCAATCGAGGAAGGTTGTTGCAAAGAAATATTAAAATTTACTCAAGTAAATTAATTTCCATATCTGTGAATATATTCAATATTTAGGAATGACCAGCTCTCTTTCACATTCCTCCATATAAGGCAGCCTTTGCGCGGCTTAAGCTTTATCTTTCCATTACACCATTTTATGAAATTTCATGCCGTCAATCAATGTAGGAAATATATCTTTAATTTCATATAGATTTATGACCCAAAAAAAAATTGCCAAAGAAATGCCTGTCAATTGGTTTTCGCCTACACTTTTTGAATGAGTTGAGGTTTCTTGGGTTTCTAAAATTGGAAATAATTTCTAGATGAAATTTGAGTACACAGAAATATATAAGTAATGAGTGGAAATTACAAGAAATATATTTACAAAAATATATATATTTGAAATAATTTAGTAGCCTATTTTTCCTTTAAAAATTAACATAATTTCCCGCTGGAAACTCCAGCTACAACTGAAGCACTAAATATCAATTCGTTTTTGTTTTCTTTCTTAAAACTAACTGATAGTTCTATAATATCTATGAGTTTCATACGTTTTTCTCTCTGTACTGTCTAGAAATAAAATAAGAACTTGTTAACTCAACTCGGCGACGACTTTAACGCTTTAAGTAGTTCATTATACTGCCGTTGCCTGCACATCTGTGTGTGAAATTAGCATGAGTAATGCTCAGATACTTACTGTTGCCAGTATCTCAGTATCTGTATCTGAGCGTCTTGGTTGTTGTGAAACTCTGTTTCGGTATTTGTATCTGCATGTTACTAGAACTTGAGTTTGAAAGTAACGGATGGTAACCATCCGACGTCCACTTGCTCGGTTTCTGTCTCATTTCGTTGGCATTTATTTGGCTGTGGTTTTAGCTGATTGACTTGCCTGACTGACTGAGTGACTGACTGACTGGTCAACCGGTTTACATTCGCTGCGGCTGCTGGTGCTGTGCTGAGCCTCGATTATGGCCACCTTTAGTTTTTTTTTTTGGCCCCGTCCGTCAGCTTATCAAACGTCACAATGTTGTTGACCAATTTTCGCCATTTGGCCTGTTGCCTGCTTAATCATAATTTCAGTTTGGCCCGATGTTTATATTTTTTTATTTTTATTGGAATTCCACTCAACAGCGAACTTTGCCTCGGCGTGACTTAATTTTATTTCTGCGAATCTGAATCTTTTACGCAAAGCCTCTTTGATTTATGATTGCCTTGCAACGCTTTGTTTAATTTGCGTTTATTTGTTCTTCGTTTTGTTGTGTTTTTGTGTTTGTTTTGTTTTAGGGCACTTCCGCTTTATTAATAACTTGATACTGCGCTTCTGAAATGGCCGTTTATCGCGGCTAATAATTTCTGGGCCCAACTGTCACTCTGTGAGTCACTATATAGTATATGATACTGGTCAGGAGGGGGTATGGGGGAGTCGACGAACCACATGCGGTTCCAGGGAACACGTACAAGTGCAACGTGTTAACGGCTTGCTGTCATGTGTGCACTGATTTTTTAATATTTTTTTTTGTTTTAGGAGCGGGGGAGTGTCTGACTTTAAACGTGGTCAACTGGAAATTGTGCAAAACGAGAACACAAAGTTCATAGACAAGGCAAAAGGGAACTTGGATAAGTTGGTAAATGCAAGAAAAATGAACTTCTTAGCATTGTCCAATATATATGTATATTCTTACCAACTTAAACTTTGTTTCTTTGTTCGAAAAGTTTATGGCAAAAAAGAAAACTTGAGCAGAACTTGTTAGATAAGAGGTCTACAAATGAGTAAACTTTTATGTCTATCAAGCAAAAAAAAACTAGTATTTAAATATATAAAAGTGTTAGAGGCTTAACTAATTAAATAATAACTTAATGTAAAGAACGAGCTGGTCATAAATGATGATTGAGTATCCAAAAAAAACACAAAAACTTGATTTTAGATGGATTTATTATGCCCAAAGGCTTTACTGTATAGTTGTAAGTTGAAAATGAAATCTTTTATAAAAACTTTAAAGTAAAGGCTAATTAATAACTAATCTTAGAAGCTTGTTTAATTTTATGAGTATTTAACTCGACATGTCTAGAACCATGTCTAATCTCAAGTCATAGTCATTATTTGAATATGTTTTTTGCTAATTATTTTAGCTTAATGAATCTTAAAAGCCTCTCTGCTCAAGAATAAATTAACCTCTTGTATTAATCTGAAATCAGTATACCTAGTTCCAAAGTCAACATTTGTGGTCTATTTCTGGGATGCTATAAAATCGTGATGGCAGGCAAAACAAACACACAAAAACCCAATTTCCGCAATTTCTATAAATGTTATTTTTGGGGCTTGGCTCCCGTTAGGTTTCCGCCCACGCAAACCTAACAAAACTACGACTATAAAACAACAGATATCAACAGCAACAGCCCACAGTTGTCGTGTAATTAACATTTCTCATAGCTGGGCGAACTTTGACCCAATTATGGGGAACGCGAGGGAATGGATCGCGGAAAAGGAGGCGGAGGAGGCCACAACGATGGACTCCAATTTTGAGACAGACGACAAGTGCAGACAGAGCAAGACAATACATATTTATGAGCGAGACATGATAATAAAGCACGCAAGCAAATAAATGGGAAACGACGGCAAAAAAAAAATGACTGCTTTGCGCAGGCGCAGCCAGGCAGAAAGCACCACAAGAGCCCAAGAGCAGGCAAAAAACTGCAGCAGTCAATAAAATAAGAAAAAAAGGAGAGAAAAAACACGACAGGCGAGCAACGACGAAACATGCAAAATACATTAAAGCCAATATACAAATCAAGCAGGAAGCATCAGCGCACAAGTAAGCCCCAAGCGAGCAATAGGAAAGACACAAAGGAAAGAAACTACGGCAGACAGTCAGACTTCGGAGCCATAAAAAAGGCACAGCAATTAGTGCACGAGTACCCCAAAAAAACATAAAAGGCTCTCTCAATGTCACAAAATAAAAATAATAAAAAATAAACTAATTATTACGCAAATTGTATTTGGTAGACTCCTAAAAACATTTAACAAACACAAGTCATTGACACGTTCCCAGAGTGCTGGTACACGGCAAGAAAATATAGTCAACAGAGGGGATTATCTAGTATAATTTAATATTAAAAATCTAGAAAATACAAGAAGAAATGTCTCATATTTAAAAAGGAAGTTACTTAATTTTAAACAATAACTAAAGGTTGAAGTTTCTATTTAAAATCGCATCTTAGAGTATTATTAATATTATAAATATGGGTTTAGTTTAATATTAAAATAACTAGACTTACTTGGGAATTATAAGGCAACTCTGGTGACTCAAATCTGATCCCAGTTGGCAACTCTTAAGCAACCCTGTCATATTTTATTGCGTAAGTTGTCAAGATAAATTAATGAAATCTCTAAACTCATTTGGGAATCCAACCCAGTTGGGAATTCTAAAGCAACGCTGGGAGTCCCCTTGTGTGCCTTCAGCCTGGGTCTTTTTAAGGTTTATAAATAATTTAGATTAAATCTTAAAAGTTAATCTTACGTTTAAAATTGATCTCTATTTGTTTAGTGTATAAATAGTTCAGTATACAAATTATATATTATATTAAAATCAAATTAAAAAGCTAAAAAAATTTTGAATTTATTTCTAATCTTAATTGGCTCAGTGTAAAGTAGCCTCCTTTCTCTTTCTCTTTTTTGTTTTTCTTGTAAACTAAAAATTTAAATAATGCTTCTATCTTTTTTTTTGTGTTTTCTCACTCATTCCCCCTGCATTTTCTGCGCTATTTCTCGCTCATTGTATTTTTAGAGGTTCACTAACTTTGCGTTGCTCTGTTTTTCAGTTTTTAGCTTTTGGTTTTCTAGCTTTCTGCTTCGCTTTGTTCGCTTAATTAAATCTCTAGCCCTGACACTTTTTTCATTGACAAGGCAACCTGTGTGTTGTTGTAGTTGTTGTTTCCCTTCTCTCTCTCTTTCCCCGAAAAATAAATAAATAAAAAAGTGAAATAGCCAAAACAATAAATGGGATTTTTGGGCTTACGTTTTCGCGAGTCGAATTTTTTGCTAGCCCAAGCAAACCGCGATGGGAAAGTCATCCATGGAGTGTGAGGAAGGTAAGGTAGAGGTAAGAGGTTTGGGGCTTTAAGAGGTGTACGATATATATGTAGATATGTGTGAGTGGGCTCCCCGTAACGACCTTGGGAAGTTGGCTCTTCTTCTTTAACGGCGGACGAGTTGGTGTCGAAGCTGCTAAGTTATGCATTTTTATAATCTGACCAAGCGTGGGTCGCTGTTTTTTTGTTTTTATATATATATATTTTTTTGTTGGCTTAAATAATATATGCATGTTGGAAGTTGAAAATTTATCACTTTCGAAGGCGGCGTGTGAAATTTTTGTGGTCTGTCTACTCCACCACTAAAGTGAAACCACAAAAAAAAACAGCAAATAAAACTAAAGTGTGGTGATCAAAGGTCGGTCGATTTTTGGCCATTAGGAAAAGCCAAACAAATGTTGATTTTGTGCTCCCTTTGATTTGCTAATTGGTTAATTTAGAATTCCAGGAAAAATATATATGCAAATATTTATTTTTTACATTTTTTTTAGAAATACTATGTTAAAAGTGGGAAGCTAATTTTTCTTTATTTCTATGGAACTGACAATGATTCATTTAGTTAAACCCCCAAAAATGTATAAAACCTATTAAAGAACCCCAAAATATTTATATATTCTTTATTAGCATCAAGAGCGAGTTGATTTAGTTTTTAAACAGTAAATAAAATAACAATAAAGTCTCAGGTACTATTAAATCTATAGCTATTAAATTCATTAACAACATTCCTATATCTCCTACAACCTCCTACATAAATAATAAAAAAATAAAGTTTCAACCTTCTACATCTCTTCAAGTTTTATAGGAGCAACAAATACTTTTCTTTGTAGTCTTTTGAAACACTTTATTTACAAACTGAAAATAACACATTTTCGCTATATCTTGATAGACAATTGACCCACTTTTTCCGCACACTAAAAAAGACTTTCAAACCGATATTACCAAATTGCCGCCCACTAATCAGCAAATGAGATAACTCTCGTTATCTTTACGTTGTGCCATTATTCAGCAATTGCGCTTAAGTATGTATTTGCCCGTTTTGGTTACAAGGTTAACACTTGGGCAATACTCAAATATATATATGTATATATATTAATATTTATGGTTTGCCGGTGTCTGATTAAATATGCAAACATTTTCGCTATCCCCCCCGTTGATTACTCAGAGATTTCTTTGTGGGGTTTTTCATTTGGGCGCCTGCCTGACTTTGGGGCATATTTAGAGTTTTGTTTAGCAGGCAACAATTAATTTATGAGTGAAAGTTTTGTTATTTTGCATGCATAATTTGCTGCTGCAGCGAAACAAAGAAAAGCCTTTGTCTGGCGGGGAGTTGAACTTATCTAACTAATGTACGACGAGTAATGTTGTGTATAGCTTCTTCTATAGCTGCTGGCGGATCCCTTATCTGCATATTGACTTACAATGCCGCATGTGACATTGTCCCATGTAATTGTCCACACAATCGTTGGGCAAATAATGAGAGAGGAACGAGTCTCGAACCCGTTTGACCCGCAGTCGAGTTTCTTTTGAGGGACGACGACGACTCCCTATCTTTCCGCTTAATTCATTTAATTTCCAATTACCGAAATGGGAACTTCAATTTGACAGGCCTTAAGGGACACCACACACACTCTCCTCTCTCTCTCAATTAATTAGAATATGAACTCGTACACACACGCCCTGCCCTTATAATGGGAACTTTTCAAAGGAAACCGGAAATTGTTGACACGCAAAAAGTGACGTCATTATCGCAGGGGGAACATCATTCTCTACATTTTATATTTGCTTTCATTTTTATTTATTGTGTATATTCCACACACATGTGTGTGCTGAAATATTATCTTTTGGCACAATTTCATCGTCCGCTTATCTCTCTTGGCATATAAACACTTTGGCTGTCGGCTGTCAACAATTGAAAATAGATTCAATGACTCAATTTTCAAGGTATATTCCCTTTGATAAGGCATTAATTTGTCCATGCAAATTGTTGTCATCTAATGCTTGGTAAATCGTATGAATAAACCATAATTGTGCTGGTAATTGAATGCGGAATAGGGGTTAGGAATGGGATTTTTGTGGCTTTTGGAGAGAGAACGATAATAAATATATAGGGGAAGAATTGTTATGGATTTATTAAATGTATGTATAGAGTTCTATTAAATTATAATGTCTATTAATATCGATTTTTGTTTGGTGTTATGTACTTTTCAAACCCCTCACAAATTCCCTTGGAAAACTCAATTTATTCTTGAGTAAGTTTCGTCTAGACAGCTCAGACATGAAATTTTTCAAGAAAATATAATGCCAAAATTACATTTACCTTTGGCACTTTGGCTCTCCAAAAAAACTGGCACATCAAACAACAAACTTTTTGCTAACTGGGTTAACCAGGTGAAGGAGGCAACAACAACATCGGCAAAACCTGCCAATAACACAAAATGGAAAGCTTTTTCAACACACTTTGAACTCTGTTTTTCCTGGCGGCGCGCTCCACTCCACTCCACTCGAAATCACCTCACTCAGACACACTCCTCTCCGGCTAGGAAAATTCAATTTAATGAAAATGCAGCCAAGTGCTAAAAAGCCTGTTAAGTGGTTCAATGAAGGAGCGCAAGAGTGAGTGAGTGGGGCCAAATGCAGCTAACCTTTTGACCAACACACCGACACAGACACACCGTCGACCTATGGCGATTTACTTGGCTCAGCTGTGGCTGAGGCAGTCGCCGAAAGCAAAAGCAAAATAGCTTCGAAACGATCGCCCAAAATGGGAGGCCCCCCATATCTGTGATAAATTTAAACAAAAATCAAGCATTTCAAGCACTATTTCGCCTTCAATTGCTGTTTTATGAGCCAGCTGCAAACACTCGGCAGACCAAAGGAGAGGTACAGAAACCAACCAGAGGAGAATGTAGCTGAAAGGAAATTCCCTGAACCGATTTATTGATTTTTTTGAGAGTGGAGGCTATATTTTAAGTTGAATTTATATTTATAATATTTTGAAAATAATTTAAATGAAATGCAATCCTACGCCTTAACTTTTATTGATAAACCTTTATAAATATCTATCTATATTGATCATTTGTAAATAATATTGTATTTATAAATGTTCAAATCGATATGTCTCTCGAAAATAATCGATAATTTGTATCGCATGTGGACGATAATTTCGATATGCATGTGATAAGATGTTTATTTATCGATGTATTAAATCTACAAGTAAAAAGATGTTTTTTTTTTATCAAATTCTGCAAAACCTTCAATATTCGATATATTTTCTTAATCTGAAAATAATTTGTATATAATTTAAACGATAACCCTACTCATTCTCCTATTGAGCATACAAGAAGTTCCAGTGTAACCTACTCGCAGGAGGGTTAGACTTCAAAGTTTTCAAATTGCTCGCTGGCCAGCAGCAAAAAAAAAAAAACAAAAAAAAACTTTGATTACCCGAGTTAATTAACGAAACTAACAACAATTGGTAATTGATGAGCGTTAACCTTCTCCGCTACCCCAACCGCCGCCACCTCCTGACCCGAATGCCCCACCTAATCACCTTTCAAATGGAGTCTACAAATTTGCACACTGATCAACTGGCAGCTGAAGAAAAAAAAGAGAAAAACAACAGAAAACATGGTAAAAACTATGCACAAATGTTGCGTAAGTTGGCCAAACGCAGCTGTTGCACTGCAACATCAAAGTGCACTTTAAGAAAGTTGAACAGAGATCAAATTATGAAAAATAATATAACCAGAGATTATTTAAATGTCGATCGATTTCATATAACTATATTGGGAAAATGTCTATTTTAGATTAAATATATGACATTACAAAGAAATGTTTTTCTATAATTAAAATATAGCCATTTATTTCGGATATAAAATGGGACTTTGTATACTTTAAATATTTTTATTTTAAATATATATAATTCTTTTTCCCTCTGTGGAGTCTTCGAATTTGGAGCCTCCGAAACTCTCAGCTTCGGAGCTCCAAAACTCTGTGGGCCAGTGGGGCAAGTGGAGAAGTCTCCTCTCCTCTCAAGTCGACGCATCGTATGGGGCGTGGCTGCTGTGGTTTTCCTATTCGTATCTGGATCTCGCCGAAGTGTTGTAATTGAATTGCCGCTGCTGCTGCGGCGTGTGTGGGAGCTGCAAGATTTCCACAATTAATATGCCCACAGAGAGCTCAATGAAAGGTGGCAGAGGCTGCCAGGCAGGCAGGCAGTCAGGCAGCAGATGAAAAATGTAGTAGTACAATGCGGTTTTTGGTTTCCTTGGGTCTTGGATGTGGTTGGAACACTCTTTGGGTTACTTAATAGCACCGACAGGTGGGTGGTGGCTTCCACAACGTTGTCGATGTGCTCGTAATTTCCAAGCCAGTCAGTTGATTGCTTGGATTTGCATGGAAATGGGGAAAATGGAACAGGGAAAATTCAATTTACTGGTTCTGCTTAGATTATAATTTATTAGAGGTATGTGGAGAGTTAATTAACAGAAAAATCATAATTTAAATAAAAAAGGAAATAGGTATTTTATTTTAGTTTTAGGTAATGAATTTAATTAACTTGGTTTTATAAATAGTTAAACTTTACAGAGAGGGCATCGTTATTTTATCATAAATATTTTGGGATAACTAATAAACAAAGTTTTTTATATAAATAAACCATTTTTAATTCATCTTTAAAGCTCTATTGATCTTTGTTTACATTGTCTTTATAGTTTCGTAATTTCCTCTATTCGGTGACCCATTTTTTCCCCATTTTCCTGACTTCCTCGATTCCTCCTGCTCTCTCCGGTTAATCTAATAAAACATTTCTATTTCCTCGTCGTTTATATTCCTCTTAGGAACACATGTCTGCCCCGTTGGATCTTTGCCTTATCGCAAACAAAACAGAGAACAGAATTAACTCTATCTCTATATATTCTTTTTTTTTTTTTGTATTCCCTAATAGTATGCATTACTCTTTTCTGACTTTCTGTTCGCTTTGTTTCCAGCTTAAAAATTTGCGTTCCAAGTTGAGGCAGCTTGAAAAACATGTCCAAAAGTTGATCTTTTTGGGCCATTTTACAATGCCAAAAATGGTGTCGAAAGGGGGGGAGGCGAAGGCAAAGGCGCAGGCACTTGACTGCATTTTTTCCTCTTATGCAACGCCAATTTCCGAGTCGAGTTTATACACTTACATAGTACACATATATATATTTTTTTTGCTCTGCTCCCTTATCAGCAAGCACAACAAATTTTTTTTCTGTCTGACAGTTTCAGTTGCGAATTTTTTGGTACACATTTTAGTGCAATTTTTGTCAACAATTTTTACCCCACAACTTGCATAGTTTGTGAACGGGAAGGGGGCGTTGTTGCTGGAGTTTTTACAACAAAAAGTTTGCAATGTGTTATGTCTTAGGTATACATATAATGCGATCGTGTTTATATATATGTAAAAAAAAACTTGATGAGAACATTTTTTTTGTTTTATTTTGCCTGATTATGCAGTTATTTTTCTTGTAGATACAATTGCACAATTTGCCCAGAGTCTCTTTTGTTTTTTAGAATTTAAGGGGGAACCCGTTTATTTTGTTTGAGTAATTTTTAATAAATATAAAAGGTGTAGTTATGGGTTAAATAATGTACTGTAAATATTACAATATTGTGGAGGGATTCGGTTAATTTTTGGAAAATGGTATTTGTAAAACCCCTTACCAGGATTTAAAAATTTGATTCAAAGTTAAATTCTGAAAAAATGTATACCCTCTAAAAAAATTATTTAATATTTTCAATATTTTGGGTATTTAAAAGGAAAGAACCCAAATATTACTCATACGCAGTGTTGTCATTTTCTTTAATGCTCATTTTTATACAAATTAATTTGTAGAATAATTCTGAATAATACTAGTATTTTATTTCAGTAAACATTAATTGTTTTTACCCAAAATCAACAAAAAGCCACAAGTCATGCTGTTGTTATTAAAGTTCTATAATCTTTTTCCTATGTAAGCCGGGTCCACCCTACCGCCCAAGTCTCAGTGTATTTGTGGCATATCATCGGGTTGATTGTTTTATTGTTTGGGTTTCTTTTCACGCTTGATTTTATTTTATATTTGCCTTGGCGCCTTGTATCTGAGACGGTGACTGTGAGTGTGTCAGTGGCATTGCCAGTGCTTGATATCCGTCAGATACTCGTGCTGGAGCCGAGTGAATGTGTGTGTGGTGTAATCATAAACCATCTCTGTGCATAGGTAGGCAAATCCAAACCCAAATCGGACCAGACAGCTGCACAAGTCAACTCCATACCATTCCATTGTTGAGTTTACCTTTGAAAACATTTTCACATTTTCGATTATATTACAAATTCAGCGATTTTTCTTCTCGTTTTATTTTTTCAACCTATTGTCGGCGGCGGAACTTTATATGGCAAAAGGCTTGTCGTCGACGTCGTCGTCGTCGCTGTCTTTGTTTATTTATTTCTGCGGATTGTTTAGCTCTATTTGCTTTTGGGCTTTTAAGAAGAAACTGGAGGGGGGAAGGGGCGTGCTCTGTCGGCGAGTATCTGATGAGTGAGAGTGCGACTGGGACTGCACTCTGAGTGATTCACAAACACTCTGTTTTCTTTGTATTAATTGCGGCAATCAACTCGCTGCTTTTGATAACTTTCGGGTGAAATGAGGAAGAAATCCACTTGAAAATCAGAAATGTAAAGAATCTACTTTTTCGGTTAAAATTTTTTTATATTTAATTTAAATTACCTTTCTTTTTTTTTGTGTTAGCCCCGCCTAATCGATTTCTCTATGCACAATTTCTCTGTTTTCCACAAGTCAGGCTCCATTAGTGCATGTCATTAATTTGCATAAAATCTGCAGCACAGTTAGAATCTGGCCATGTCGATGATGATGATGATGATGAAGATGACGCGATGATGGCCAAGACATTCTCCAACTCCTTCTCCCCCCTCCTCCCGGGTTATTCCGTATAGTTTTTAATAACATTTTGATAGAATCTAGCCATGGTGTAACGCCTCGTCTAACTAATCAATAAGCGGAAAGAAAATGACAGGTTTTTCTTCTGCTATATGAATTATGGGAATACCCTATAGAGAGTGAGGAGGGTTTTATGGTTTCTCAATTAAACTAAGAGCTTTTAAATACTTGTAACATATCTTTAAAGATATTCCTAGGTTTATTAAACTTAAAAATGTAGTTGGTATGTGATATATTAGAGAATTTACTTTAAAATCTTTGTTTTAGTGGAGAATTTTCAACTTCAATTTACTTCATTTTATGGTTTTACATTTTTATTTTCTAATAAATTAAACAGATTTTGTATTTTAACTACTTAAATTTCAAATTTCTTAATTATAAAACCATAAACCTCAAATATATCCAAGTAATTTTATTACCAACTCTGCTTGAAACTACTAAAAACTCTAACCAATAAAATTGTTAGCCATAAAAGCTCCCCCAACAATATAGCCATTACCTTGCAGCTGTTACAGATACAGATTCGAATCGGATCCGAATAGGATAGTGTTTCGTGGGTTGAGAATTTCAAGCTAGTAACCAAATTATAATCACTCGCTTAAAGTGAACATCGAACAGCCCAAGGGGCAACATTATTCCATGCCAGAGAGAAGCAGCATAGTCATCGTTGGCTTGTCCATCGTCGTCACTTAAATCGTTATCATCTCTCGTTAAGCATTTTGATTTATGGATGGAACAGCCAACAGCAGCAGCGCCAGCCTGTGCTCGTTCGCTGCTGCTCCTGCTCACTCAATTAAAACTGTATTAAATGTAAAATGACTTTAAAAGCGGCTTAGGAGACACGACAGCAGCAGCCGCCACGAAAGATGAGATGCTGGTGGGTTGGTTGGTTGCTTGGTTGGTAGGAGCAAGAAGCAGCAGTCGCCGCAAAACCGAGGAGAACCGGTCGGTCAGGACAACTCAATCTTGGCCGGAAGAAGCGGGGCCGGCAGCCAGAGAGAAAATATATAAAAACAATTTGTGAGTTTTTGATTAAAGTGGCAAGTGGCTAATTGAAACTAGTTGGGTTGGGCCAAAACACTCGGACTAAGACGTGACTGGAAAGCTATAGGGATTTAATTGGAGCTATTAAATCTCTTCAAGAGAATTAGGAAAACTGCGGCAAACTGAAGAAGCTTAAAATATGAATAGATATTAACATTGTTGAGTTTATCCCACTTTGTAATTAAATTCGTAATTTAAAACTGCAGTTTTCTTATCTTGTGAGTCATTTTTAAAATAAGACTTCAAATCAACTTGGAAAAAGGTAAATATTTATATTAAAACTACTTTCTGGTTATAAATGTTTACCCTACGCCTTGGTGAAATGTTAAAACAAACCACTATATATATTTCTAGACTTTTTATTATTCTTCCTTTCATTATCTTTTTTTAGTCACCCCTTCCCTTCCCCCAGGCCTTGAATTAGTCACCTTCGTCGTCGCACTCTTGAATAGATATTTGTGGCATGTTTACCTTAACTACTTGACACTCTGATTGAGCAGACACATTACCTTACTTGAGGTTGATGCTCTCCTCTGCTCCTCCGCTCTACTCAGCTTCGGTTCTCCTCTCCAGACAAAGTTCTCTGCCCTCCACTCTGGTCGGCTTCTGGACTCTATTGTTTGATTTCATTGGAGTCGATGTCGATGATGATGATGATTATGATGCTGCTGTTGCTGTAGAGGTTGTTGTGGCAGGCAGGCGGCTTTTGTTTACTTAATCACTTTTTATGCGTCTCAGTTTGTTGACGCCTCACGGGGGCAAGGCTTGTAAATACCATATAGAATATATAGAATATATAAAACATTGGACTAGTCCAATGCCTTCACGGTCGCCATCGTCTTGTTGTCGTCAAGTGCATAATGAAGGCTACTGAAGCTTGAAGAGCATTAAACAGAACCAATGTCGCAATGAACCGAGTTCTGGAAATGTCAAGTCTGGGTTTGAACTTGGTCAGTGGTCAAGATAACTTTACATGGCTTTCTTTATAATTTCAAATACTTTAAGACCCCATTTCCGGCATTTCAAAACGTCGATTTATATAAGAAAAGTTACTATTTAATGAAACTTATCATTATCTTATATTTACTAACTAAAACTCCTTTTTTTTTTAATACTATTTCCAGGGCCGTCACACCAAGACTGGTCAATTGGCTGCCATAAAGGTGATGGACGTCACCGAGGACGAGGAGGAGGAGATCAAGCTGGAAATCAATGTGCTAAAGAAATACTCGAATCACCGCAACATTGCCACCTACTACGGTGCCTTCATTAAGAAATCGCCGCCGGGTAAGGATGACCAGCTGTGGCTGGTGATGGAATACTGCGGTGCTGGATCCGTCACAGACCTGGTCAAGTCCACCAAGGGCCAGAGTTTAAAGGAAGAATGGATTGCCTACATTTGCCGCGAGATCCTGCGTGGCCTGAGTTACCTGCACTCCAACAAGGTCATTCATCGCGATATCAAGGGTCAGAACGTGCTACTCACGGACAATGCGGAGGTCAAGCTGGTGGATTTCGGTGTCTCTGCTCAGCTGGATCGCACGATAGGCCGGCGCAACACATTCATCGGTGAGTGTTCATAAAGATGAGTCATCTGCAGGTAGGACTAAACTGGCTTTCGTTTTCTCCGCGTTCTTTAGGTACTCCCTACTGGATGGCCCCCGAGGTCATTGCCTGCGACGAGAATCCCGATGCCACATACGACAACCGATCCGATCTGTGGTCGCTGGGCATCACCGCCCTGGAGATGGCTGAGTCACAGCCCCCGCTCTGCGATCTGCATCCGATGCGCGCCCTCTTCCTGATTCCGCGCAATTCGCCGCCGCGACTTAAATCGAAGAAGTGGACCAAGAAGTTCCAGAGCTTCATTGACACGGTGCTAGGTGAGTCACTCCAAGCAATCCAATGGAACTGGCGGCGCTGGTGTGTGGTCAGAATTAATTGGAAAATTGCTGCAGTTGCTGCGAGCTGCTTATCGAAGCCCCATTTTTTTTTTCTCAGAAATCGTCATGCGGAAAAAGAACCCATATCATGTTTAGCTCGATTAGGAAATTGTCTATAATATACATTACTTTCGCATTAAAAAATAATTTGTTTTCTTTCTTTTTCCCAAATGCAGTGAAGGACTATCACCAGCGGCCTTACACCGAGAACCTGCTGAAGCATGCCTTCATCAAGGACCAGCCCACAGATCGCCAGGTGCGCATCCAGCTGAAGGATCACATCGATCGCTGCAAGAAGCGCAAGCAGGAGAAGGAACGCGAGGACTATCGCTACTCGGGCTCCGACAACGACGATGACGAGCCGCAGCTGGCCGGCGAGCACAGCTCCATTGTCCAGGCACCGGGCGGCGATACGCTGCGCCGAAACTTCCAGCAGATCCAGGAGGGTCGCATAGCCGCCGAGCAGCAGCAGCAGCAGCATCACCTGATGGCCCAGGCTCAGGCTCAGGCGGCAGCCGCACATGCCGCCGCCCAGGCCCAGGCCCAGCTGCAACAGCAGCAGCAGCAACAGGCCGCGGCAGCAGCGGCGGCGGCAGCCCATGCAGCGCAGCAGGCACAGGCCGCCCAGCAGCAGCAGGCGCAGGCCCAGCAGCCGCAGGCCAATCGCCAGCAGAAACCGCCATCGGTAAGGGATGCCTATAGCCCAAGAATTAACATATTAAACCAGCTACATGCATAATTCCCAACAGCGCCAGCCGATCGAGGAACTGGGTCCGCCGGCACGCCCGCCACAGCGCCTGATCGTGGTGCCGGATCCGCCGCACGCCAATCGGCCATTGCCACCGACCCCCAAGTGCGGGGAGCCGGCGGGACAGACGCCGCAGCAGCTGCAGCGCAACTCGCAGAATAACTTCAAGCCATCGGTGCGTATCGGGCGAAGATTAGCGGCAAGAAGAGGGCAGGGCTGAGAAAAAGAAATCTGTGAGGCCAGGCGGTGGCAGCGGCCGATAAGGCAATCGGGAAATCCGATCTCGTGGGGAGGTCTCTGGAGCAATGACTTCTCCAGTTGAGAACTCTAGAGTTGCGGGGGGATTCTGTGCAAGAAGGATGCTCTTAACCCAAGCCCCGTATACCACCCGCATATATTGTAGCCCCCGTCGATAATGTAGTTAGATTTTTATGTTGTCCATATGTGAAGCCATGTAAATGTTGAATACCACTCTTATCTTATCCTAATTTATATATATATCTCTTTTTTATTTTCATGTTATATGCGCCTACATAATCTATTAATATACCATATATATGCCTTGATAAACCTGTATACTATATATAATATTTATATATATATATATATGCGTAACTCTCGATTTATGATTTGACTCATGTGTACATCATCCTGTTGCGCCGTTAATCCAACGTATGATTTCCGAACGACACTTGAACAACACACTTAAAATCGAACACACAACAATCATGACAACAACAACAACAACAACAAACAACAACAGTTACCACCAAGGAGACCTGAGGTATGTCCTACGATTTTCAGTTTCGAAGCCTGTTTTGCATCTGTTTCTCTTTTTTGTTCACTTGCTTGAGTTTTTTATCCTATCAAGTTTGCATACATTTAAAGCTAGAAGGGCGTTGCAGGACTAGAAAATGTTGGAAAGCCTTGAAAAATAATATATATAAAATATATAATAATGAAAACTCTTTTTTCTTAGTTTAAAAGTCCTGCCACGCTCTTTAAATCGCTTGTTTTCCATGTGTAACACCCTTAAAAACCCTTCGCTGAAAGCCCCCCTTTTTGGAACTTAGTCAAAATTAATCTAGAAATCTAAAGGAGGTACACAAAACCCCATGTATAAACCTAAAAAACCCCCAAAACCCACACACCTTTTGCACGTGCCACTCTTATACTTCTAAAACTAAATTTCCAAAGCTTAAAATACGGAGAAACCTCATTGACTAACCCCAGAAATGTAGATTGATACCTACTGCTGTATTTTTATGGAGCATTGAGCATTGAGCACTTCCTGTTTGATTAATGCGTTTCTAATGCCGTTTCCAACAACCAAAAGTAAAGTGCCGAAATGGAAATGTTGTCCAAACTAACGTATGAGTAGATAAGAACTAACCACCGACGCTTTCTAACCAAATAACGAACGTTTCTCTGTGTAACTCTGATCTCTGGATCGCAAGCTCTCACACGTTGTTGTTCGCCTGGCGTTTTCTGATCGTTTTTTTATATATAAGAAGGAAAAACAATCTAATGCTCTCTTACTTCTCGTTCCCTCCCAACCAATCGAAACCCAATCAACAAATAAAAAACTACCGTGGTATAATGTGCAAAAAACAAACTACACAACCAACAAAATACACAAAACACACGAAAAAAATCAACACCACACAACACACACAAACACACAAAACCCTCCTCTGCCCCGAAAAAAAAAAAAACAAAAAATGTATTGTAAAAACTGTAGGATCATTTGGATGTGTTAGCAGCACAATTAAATGAATTGGGCGTGGTCTCCTCCCAACAGCCGCAGCCACAGACAGCCCAGCAGCAGCAGCAGCAGGCGCAACCGGAGGCGCCGCCACGGAATAATCGCCAGTCGAGCGGCCTGTCTTCCAGCGGTTCCGCATCCGGCGGTTCGTCCTCAAAGCCAGCCGCAGCGCTGCCCCAGCAGGGTAACAATCATCTTGGCCAGCCCGTAAATCCTTTGGATCCGCTGGACAGCAGCGATTCGGATAGTGAGCCGGATGAGCCCAACGATCGGGCCAGGAACGATGGCACACTGCTGGCCAGCGATCCGCCCAAGCCGCTGTAAGTACGAGCACAAAGAAGGGGCGTGGCAGTTTGCAAAAGCAACAAAATTGTACAAAATCAAAGATGCAATGTAGCAACAGATCACAGTAAGACGGGGACCGTAAATACAAAATTCTTTTAATGTTGTAAATATTTGTGATGAGAATTTAATTAAACTTAAAAACTATTCCAAATCAACTTCTTTAATATAAAATTATAATCTGTAATATTTTTGAACAACATTTGGTGTTACATCACCTTAACTCCCATTATAAAGCAATTTAAATCACAATTTACGGTCCCTGATTTGAAGAACACTATCATCTCTCTCTCTTTCTTTGAATACTAACCCGACTTCACAACATTCTTGTCTCTCACCCATTTAAACACTACATTGAATACCTACCAATTTACCTCCCACACCTGATACACCTTAAATCCACTCCCATTTCATTTCCATTGTCACCAAAACGACGATTTGCCGCCCCCTTTTTTTGTTTTCGATTTGTGTTTTCGTTGTGCTTTTTGGTTTTTCGTTATGTTCAGACCCGAATTTTCATATAGACCCGGCTTGGGACCGGTTTCCGAGGACGCCAATACGACGCCGTTGAGCCATGGCAGCGGCGGACCGCCTAACCGCCCACTGCCCCCCACGCCGGATGATGACGACCAGGCCGGAGATCGCACATTGATCATGAAGCGCGTAAGTAACTCTCAACCGAGACAATATCAACTTCTTTATCCTCACATATATATATATGCGTATGAATCTTCCTTTAGTTAAGTTCAGGCACTGTCCATGCAGAGAGAAAGTCGAATGCCCTGCATGGGCAGCTCTGTTTTAGTTTCTTATTTTATTTTATTTGATTTTAACTGATGAGATGCAAATAATAATCGAAGGGCTAGGCAGCTGATCGGTGACAATTGTACAAAAATTGTAAACTAGCTTTTGTAGGGTTAAAGGTCTGCCAACCCCAAACAAAAAAAAAAAATAAATAAAATATTTAACTTAAAACTAAAGAATAAACCTAAGTTAAACCTGGTTGTGGTTCTCTTTAGCAAAGAAAAACATAAAAAATGATTTAAAATGAATATAATTTGATTTTCCTTACTAAATTTATTTGAACTTGAATTAATCTTGATTTGATATAGATTGATTATATATTTTAATTTAATAGTAACTTAATGGCGTAAGCAGTGTGAAATCTTTTTCGTGAATTTCTCTCTCTCTTGTGTAAATTTCTTTTCCAAATTTTTTTTCATCTTGACTTGATTTTGTATAAACTTTTTGTGTATATTTTTGATTTGAGCCATGTGTGATGTTGCATCTATGTATGAATATATAAATGCACTGATGCATAGAATGTGTTGACACGATCGAAACATTGTACATACATGACTATATGAATATATGCACTATATGCACAAACACCCCATATATAGTATAATATATATATATATACAACCGGAACGAAGAAGCAGAAGCAGAATTCATGAAAAACTTTCCATGCTGCGGTGGGTTTTTTTTTGTGGCAGAAGAATCCCCAACTCTATTTAATCGCTGGTTAACAAAAATTGGATTCTCATTATCAACACCACAAGACGAAGGAGACTATAAAGGTTTTAAAGGTAGATTTTGTCATATTTTGCTTATTTAAGAGTGGAAATATTTTATTGTTTTGGTTTTTCAGGGAGATTTGTACTACAATGTAGTAACAGTTAAATTTGACAGGAACTTTATTTTAAATAGTATGAAAATAATAAAAGATCACTTTATTATTACTTAAAATATATTGTACATATGCAAAGTTATCCAAATTTAATATATTTATTCGAAACTCAACTGAATTTAAAGAAAAAATAAAAAAATATCTCAAATCTTAACGTCAAAATTTAACATGAACTTTAAAGTCAGTCCTTATAGTTCGATTTAGAATTATACTGCAATAAAAAGAGTGCTATAAAATTAAGCAAAATGTTTTAAATTTTCCTGCAAAATCTCTTAAACTTTCGTCTAGTGGCTTTGGTGTTCTTATCTAATTTTTTGTTGATTAGTGTATTTAGAATGCCTCTCTAAGTATGCAAAAATCCGACCAAAACTTAACACAATTCTTCTCTTGCTGCGTACTCACAAACAACAACAACTACTACAACTACAACAACAACTACTATTCCCTGAAAACAAACAAACAAAAAAACATCCCTGAAATCCTGAAAATCCTGAAATGAACACAAATAGAAACTAGAGCAGAACAACATTAATCGCCTGCAAAAGTCCGCCTCGACTTCGCACGCCAATGTAACGCCGCCATCATCGCGTATCCGCGGTGACCAGGACTCCCGTCTGCTTAGGGATTGGGACTTTGATCGCTTCTTCCCCAAGAATGCCAATGGACCGCGAGGTAACAGCAATCGAGGAAGCGAAAACAGTAGCCCCACGACCACTGCCAGCCTTAGCAGGAGCTCGCAGCTGAGCACACTCAAAGTGGACACGAAGCTGCAGCGGGCCAGTGTGGCGGAGGCCATTACCAGACCAGTGCCACGTGGCTATCAGCCCCTGAAGGGCGCCGAGCCGAGTGCCAGCCAAAGTATTGCCAAAGATCAGGGACCAAGTCCCAGTGCCAGTTCCATGCAAGCGCACAAGCGCCAGGACTCCGACTCCAAGCTACCGATGAACTTTGTGCGGGGCTTTCGGCGTGAAAACTCGGACTTCTTTCCGCTCACCAAGCGCCACTCGGCGGTGCTGAGTGGTGGCGCCGGCACCAGTACCGGCTCGGGATCGGGAACGGGAACGGGAACGGGATTGGGCACCAGCTCCAACCAGCAGCAGCCAGCTAGAGCCAGTGCCGTGTACCAAAGGAACAGCATTTACAACAGCAGCCTGACAAGCAGCAGCATCAGCAGCAGCAAGAACCAAAAGGAGAATGCTGCCTCCACGCCAGCAGCAGCGTCGGCATCTGTCACACCGGCAGCCAAGGGTGCTGCACCCAAGCCTTCCAAATCCTTGGCCAGCTTCAACTTCCTGCGACCGCGTCGCGAAAAGACTGAATCCGTCATTGTGCTGCAGAATGCGGCAGTTCGTGCCCAGCGGCAGCAGCAGCTTCAGCAGCAACAGCAACAGCAGGCACAGCAGCAACAGCAACAGCAGCAGGTAAACGTTCTCAGCTCGCACAAAACAACAAGAACCAACTACAACCGAGAGAGGCAAACATTTTATTCCAAAAAAATGCTGCGAAAACATAAAACTCACCATAAACAAAAAAATGTATTGCAAAAAAATGTTATTCCATTTAAATGTGTTTTGTCTTGGCGCCAGAAACGTAAACCAAACCCAAAATACCTAAAAAAACAAGGCAACAATTGTTGAAATTTACCATTTGCATACGCACACCACACGCACACACCTCACACGCTCACACACCACGCACTGTTAATAAACATTTAACTAACGGCTCGTAAATAAATAATGCTAAAACAACTAAGGGAAAATGTAACTAAAAAAAGGAAAAATTCAAGGGAAAACATACATATAACATAAAATCACTATGTATTTAAATATTCTTTCATTGCTTGAGCATGTTTTTGGTTTCATTTTGGTTTATTTATAATTATTTAATTGCATTTCAATTCATATATATATTTTAAACCAGAGCCCAACGCCATCTCTTAGGAACTAAGCTAACCGCAACCTTAATTAAGTCAATGCTACGCTCGCTCTCTCTCTAATACGCTTAAGAACCCTGTGATTAACAAAAGCCAATCGGTTGATGACTTTTAACTGGTAGAACATCTGTATATAATAACTCTATAATGTCCCCAGACAAATAAAAGAAAACAAAGCAAAAGTATCGAATCGAATGCTAATGAGATCAAGTTTTAATACTCGTAGAAGTGCAGGTTGAAGCAAACTTCTAAGCTTTTTGTTTATATACATGTTAATAACGGTGTCGATGAAGGTTTACGATCTTTCAGTGATCGATTAAGCAGCTATTTCGGATTTTTAGTGCTAAAATAAAAGTAGATATTTTAAATATAAATCAATTTAATTGGGTTTCTGAAGAATACTTACTACATTTAGTAGGAATTGAATTAAATGATTTTAAATTGGCAGAGACATTACTAAAATCCAAAAGAAATATAAAAAATATTTAACAAGAATATATTTGGTATATGAAAACCATTTTGTTAAGTGTAAAAAAAGTATCCAATGTAAAATATTAGCTCTCTTTTATGGCATACATTTAAAAACAAATTTAAATAAATATCAAATACCCAGCAATATCTTTCAGTACTCCTGTAAAGGTGCTTATTGACATTTATAAGTAGCTAATAAAACTTTTCTTAGCTTAGTTCAGCTAGTTTCTATTAAATATAAACTAGAAAAAAAAAGATATACTCTTTCTTTAGAAACTGTCTCTCTGCCGCCTCGTATGTAACCTTTGTAACTCTGATCTGTGTATCATCTCTGTATATAAAACTCTATATTTGCTTTCGCTCAAAATTGTTTTAAAGCTTTTTCTCTGTCAAACAAAAAAAAAAAACACCAATTCGAAATCAAAAGCAATTAGAAAAGTTCGCTGGTTTGGAAAGTTTATAAGGAAAATAAATAAATCCAGAGTGTTTTTTGCAACTCGAGCTCACGTTTTGCCTGCTGAAGTTGCTGTGTTTGCTAATTATTTAGTTTAAGTTTAGTTTTCTTAGCTTTAAAACAATTTTGAAACCATTAAGGAGACTAGCAGGATGACCATTAAATGTGTTAGTTTGTAAGCTCAAGGATACACAACACATACACACACAAAACACACCTTTATTTGTATCTGTATTTAAATGTATATCGAATATGAAGAATCCAGCAAAACCACAAGGCTTTGTAGTGTCGGGATCATCATCCATATAGGCAAAAACAACAACAACAACAAGAACCTTAAAGTGTGTCTCATTGGCATTCATATTTATATTTTGTGCTGCTGTGCTCCTTGAATCTTTATGAATCTTTATGTTCTCTCTTGTACGTTCCTTGAATCTCATTACGTTTGTTACTTTTCGTTTCTCCTCCATTCTATAACCCATACTGTCTCTCTCTTCCACCTACTCGTTTCGTTTCCTTATTAATTTCATGACAAATTTGGTAACAAACAAAAATAAGAAACCTACAATGTTTTCATAATACGATTCCTTTTGCTTCCAAACAGAATCGAGGAGGAGGCGGCGGCGGCAGCGGCGTTGGAGGTGGAGGCGTCAGCAGCAGCAGCGGTGTGGGCGCCGATGGTTTAGGCACTCCTGGAACCAGGACCAGCAGCGTCCTGCCCGATCTGCTCAGCCAGGCATCGCCGGCAACGCCACCGCGTCACGATAAATCATCCAGTGAGGAGGTGAGTGTGTTATAAATGCCATTTATCAGTTTTAATCGATTTTTCATTGTGTTCTCCGTGTTCGTAACCCCTTGTGTGTCCGTCCACTTTGAGTTTTATTTATTTATTGTTTCGTTTTACATTTACTTTGTGATAATAATTCGTTGTACTCTCGTATCCGTTGTCTCTGTCTCTCTGTTCGAGTAGCAATCAGAAATCCACTGCCACAAGGCGGCGAGTCATTCGCATTGTTTGTGTTAGGATTCATAGCTCAAAACTTGAAGTACTTCCGGAATCATAAAAAAATATAATCATTATCAGTCATTTGGTTATCTTAATTGATTCAACAATCATATTACTAACCTGAGTAATAATTTCAAGTAATTTCACAACGAAATCCACTGCAGAAACCTTGCAGTTACCTTACATTACTTTATGATTTTCCTGACTTAAAGTCCCTCATATCTAACCCTTATTATAAATGTGACTAATAACTAGGAAGATAAAATGAGTATCAGTGCAATAAATATATGTATTTCTTTGACGTGGAGTGCAAAGTTCATTATGAAGAGTGTTTAAATTGGTCGACAAAATATAATTGCATGGAGCATGAAATGATGTACCAAAAAATAATAATAATAATTGAAAGAAAAAAACCAAAGTACACCAGATCCAAAAAATGTTTAAAACAAAAATTTCTTCTTCTATAATTGTGCTTTGTCTTTCCGCAACGTTTGAGCTGATGGCCACTACGATATATTCTAACCAAATTACAAAAAAATTACCAATCAAATACAAAACAAACAAAACATTACAAATAGTAAGTATGAATAAACAACAACCAAACAAAACCCTTCGACAAACAAACGCTCCTTATTTTGTATAATTTTCTGTCTTGTATAAAAACCAACAATCAATTCCAACAACTACCCCACGAAAAAAATCAAGAAAATACTTTTGTGTATAGTTTTTAATTTTCTTACACGCTCCTCTCTGCCATTTTCATCACATTTTGTATGTGTTTTTTTAATTTAAGGGATAAGGAAATCGTCCTGTGTTCACTATTCTCTCATTCCGCCTTATACCAGCACTAGGAATGTCTTTCAGTTTATATTTCTCCCTCTCTGTACATAAATATACTTATATTCAATATAAGTTTGCCATTTTATAATTTATTTTCTAGGAATATATCCCATCCCATCCACTGTCTTCTGCGTTGTATAGCAGTTTAGTCTTTAACTAACATATTTCGCCTACAATGGTTACAGTCTCATTTTTCCACACACATTAAACCCACACACAAAACCACAAACACTCGAAAGAGAATATTCCAAAATATATATTAAATGTTTTCTTTTATCCAAAACTAGTCTGATTTTGACAAGAAAATTTTTGACTAGTGTACATTGTAATGTATTTTCTATAAAATTTAAATCATAGGCCTCCAAGGGAAAGACTAATCACATGTTGATTTTATTTATTTGCTTATCCTAACACATTTTTTACATTTTTTCACACATTGTTAACAAATCAATGAATGAGTTTTGGCTATACACTTTCGATTATGATTCTTAGTTTAAGCATTTTGCACATAACACAAGCACCACACTCTACAACAATGCCCTCACTATGCACTACACACAACCAAAAAAACCCAGCATGTGTAAATTATTTAATTTATTTAGTTTTTAGTTGAAAATCTCAAGACTAATTGACATTTTTTCTTGCACTTTTTCTATTTTTCTTTTCTCTCTATATATATATAAAATAAAAACAAAAACCCCACAACAACAAAACAAAAACCAATAAAATATAAATCAAATCAACAAATAATCGAAATAATCGAACGAAAATCGATAACAGTATCAGGCGGCCATTAGCTCATCCGTGCATTCCACGCCATCGAAATCGTTTATCGCTAGCAGCGGCAGCGGCAGCGGCAGCGTCGGCGCTCTAGGCGGTCTCGGCTTGGGGGGCGGTACCGTTATTGGGGGCGTGATTATCAGCAGCAATAATCACTCGCCACAATCGACGATATCGCTCGCCTCGTCCTCGTCGAATTCGCGCCAGAATTCGCCAAAGAATTCGATCAGCAAGACGCGCTCCTCCAGCAGTATTACTAATCTATTGCACAAATCTGCTTCTTCCTCCTCCGCGAACCTACACCACTTGACGCCCTGCTCCTCAACGTCCTCGGCCTCGCTCTCGATCTCCAACTCAAATGCCAATGCCAACAATACACCGCTGCCCCCGCACGCGTACGCACTGCAACAGAAGCAGCGCAGCTTCCTGACCTTCGGTTTCGGTGCCGGCGGTTCCGGTCCATCGCGTCGCGAGTCTCACGTCAATGTCAATGTGACGCCCACCTCGCATGAGGCGGCCAACGATACGCCCGAGATCCGTAAGTATAAGAAGCGCTTCAATTCGGAGATTCTGTGTGCGGCGCTGTGGGGCGTTAATCTGCTGATCGGAACGGAGAATGGTTTAATGTTGCTGGATCGATCTGGTCAGGGCAAGGTGAGAATAAAATACATTTGAATATATAGATCGATGTCGAGTTTGATAACATATTTTCTATGGAAATACTAATAATTCCATCTTTGCCACCAACAGGTCTACCAGCTCATTTCGCGACGTCGTTTCCAGCAAATGGAGGTGCTAGAGGGCCAGAATATATTGGTCACCATATCCGGAAAGAAAAATCGCGTGCGCGTCTACTACTTGTCCTGGCTCAAGTCGAAGATCTTGCGAACCGATGGCCTGTCCGATGTGAGTTTGTGTAACCTAACTAGATAATCAAGTTACTAATTTTAAATTCTTACTTATGCAGCAAGTGGAACGCCGCAATGGTTGGATTAACGTTGGTGATCTCCAAGGTGCTGTACATTTTAAGATTGTCAAATACGAGAGGATTAAGTTCCTAGTGATTGCATTAAAAGACTCGATTGAAATTTATGCATGGGCACCCAAACCATATCACAAATTTATGGCATTTAAGGTGAGACCTTCCATCATACATCTTTATTAAGCTTTTTATAATTATATGATTTTTTTTAAGAATTTTGGTGAATTGGAACATCGCCCGCTTTTGGTCGATCTAACAATTGAGGATCAATCGAGACTGAAAGTGATCTATGGCTCCGCCGAGGGTTTCCATGCGGTTGATTTAGATTCAGCTGAAGTATACGATATCTATCTTCCCAAGCATGTAAGTTGTGTGTGAGTTCTCAATTATCAACAATTGCTAAATAAATATTTACTCATGCAGACTCAGGGTGCAATCATTCCGCACTGTATTGTGGCGCTTCCAAACTCAAATGGCATGCAACTGCTGCTCTGCTACGACAATGAAGGCGTCTATGTCAACACTGTGGGTCGTGTCTCGAAGAACATTGTACTGCAGGCAAGTCATTTGTGAACTATTCCTGTAATTCGTTATTTCTAACGTATTATTATTTAACTTGTTTGTTTTTAGTGGGGCGAAATGCCCACCTCGGTGGCATATATTGGCACGGGACAAATTATGGGTTGGGGCAATAAAGCAATAGAGGTAAGTGGTATAAAAGAATACATTTTATATTTATATTAATTCGTGTGGTTTCCCAACTCACTTTTTGCCAGATACGTTCCGTTGAAAGCGGCCATTTGGATGGTGTATTCATGCACAAGAAGGCGCAGCGCTTGAAATTCCTTTGCGAGCGCAACGACAAAGTATTCTTCAGCAGTGCCAAAGGTGCTTCATCGTGTCAAATCTACTTTATGACGCTCAACAAGCCGGGCATGGCCAACTGGTAATCGATGATCTTGGCAGCCTCCCTTGCTCAACCCAGCAGTCAGGCCAATGCATAAACATTTTCTTCTTATTTTACAACACACAAGCAAAACAAAAAAGAAAGTATCTAAAACGCGAACACAAAACACACACCCACACAGAACATAACGAAGGAGATAATTAGCTGATTTAAGTAAAGGAGAGTGCTTATGAAATTCACCACGACAAACAACAACGTTTCAATTAGTAAATGTGCTAAGAGAGCTCAGAAGGGAATCGACGAGCCTATATAAATATATATATAAAATAATCTACTTAATATTTAGAGAGACGAACGAACACACATTGCAAGCTCACTCGCCGAGGTTTTTTCGTGAGATCTGAAAAGAACAGAGAACAGAACCCGCAGAAAAGCAATTTATCCCTTATCCCTTTCGGTGTATGTATATTGACGTTACATAAAAATGATCCCAGATTCATTTCGAATGTCGTCTCAAGTATGTTGTTTTCCGATGATTATGATTTCGCTTACAAGTTAAACTTAAGTTGAAAACAAGCAAGAACATACGAGTATATGTATCGAGAAGAATGTCGCATATATATAAAAAAATTATATAAATATAGAAATAATAACAATATGCAGTTAGTTTTGTTCTTGATATTATCAACATAGAATTTATTTGTGCGTTTTTCTGATAATGATCACACATGTGTTAGTGCAGAGCAAGGAATTAGCGCTCATTTTATGGAGAAGAAAGAGAAAAAAGGAGAAGGAGAAGGAGAAGCGAAGCAAACAAAACCCACATAAACAAAAACGCCATTGTAAAAACTAAGTGATACAAAAAACAAAAGTAAACAATTAAATAATTGATTAAATGTAAAATAAAAGCCGAAAAAGCAACACAAGCGGAAGCAAAATCAAGCAAGCTTGCAACAATTAATGGAAATAAATGAACGCGCACCGCAAGACGTTTATAGAGGGGATATACTCCTCGATAACCACAAATTGGAGGGAATTAATAACAAAAACAAAAGAAGAAAACGATGAGGATGATAACCTAGTTAAGCTGCATTTTTTACTGAACTTTTATACAGAGCAAAAAAAAGATAATGAATATTGATGAATGAACGATGAATTGATGAGGGAAGAGTAAACCAAAATTCTATAAAATCGTAGCATGTTACAATTTGATAAGCATTAACGAACCGAAACATTCATCTCCGCTTGTTGTGCATTTTCCTTGTGTTTCTTACAAGCTTTCTCGATATCAAAAGTGGTCACGTTGCAATATTTATATATCTCTATATATCGAACCATTCAAAACTGGAACACTAATTCTGCCTTATTTTGTGTCGTCACCAAACACTCCTCCTCTTCCATACACACACACACGCCACGTCACTCCCTCAACACACACACAAAAAAAGTCTCATTAAGGAAAAAAGTATGTTTAAAATATTGTTTGTTTTTGTGTTATATAAAATTATTGTGTATGCCCCATACCCCGTATTTAATAATGTTCATCGAAGCAAAATGGTAAACAAAAGTGCACTAAAATGCAAATCTAAAACAAGAAAAAAAAGATGATTAAAAGAATTAGTAATAAATGCTTACTTTATTTCTAAAATAAAACAAGTAAAATGATACAGAAATGAATGTAAATCTAATTATTATATATATATAATCTCAAAATTAAAAAAAAAAAAACAAAAATACATGTAATGTGTTGTTTCACTGGGTGGTGAGAATTGGTATTCATTTTAAAGGCAACCGACAAGCTATATAACCATATGTTTAAAATATTTTTTGAAAGAAGTTAAAAAAATTGGGTATAGTTTTTCTACTAATTAAATTGTTCTTCTTGTTTGAAATATACTTAGAAATTTGTAATAGGATTATTAGGAAAACGAACCAAGAAAAGCAGGCTGAGACATCACATGTATAAGAAACACAACTATTCGAAAACAAATTCCAAAATCAACACATAATTTGCTGAAATCAAACCATAACACCCAGAGGCCCTATAAGGAAGCACTGTTTGGATCCACCAAAACATCAGCCCCCAGATGAAGCCAGCAACATACTTAAGGTATTAGTATAAAAATATAAAAAGTATTTAATTTTATATATATCTATAAATTTAATGAAATTAATAATAATATTCCCTCAGCCTTCTAGTGTTCGTCATCGGAACTCTGGGCTGGACAGCCTGGGCTCAAAATGTCCCGGAATTCACTGCTGAGTTGACACGTTTGAAAAATGTCTACGAAGATGACTTAGTTAGCCAGTCAATTAAGTTAAAGACTATCCCTGCTCTAATGGATTTTTACGAAAAATACTCACATTGGCTCAGAATAACACCCAGAGGACGAGTAACAGCCGATGATGCGTTGAAGGTGTACAAGGAGCTAGGGGCCAACCAAATTCAGGAGGATGGTGTAACTTCTCAGGGCCTCTGGAAAGCCACCGTTTTCGAGAAAATAGATGTTATACTCAATATACTATACACGCAACCGGATCCTCGCCAACCGCAGAACCAAATGTGTATAACTAATGGCAAAGATGAAAACATTCAAATAATATAAAAACTTCTTTAGAAGGTGAATTAAGCACGAAAATATATTTTTCGAACTTTTGATCAATTGTAAAATCTTGTAAATAATATTCTTATCAATTCTAATCCGGACACAATTAATAAAAATTTCCAAACATGTTTATACAATATTTTATTGGGAAAAATTTTGAAAACTACCATGTTTGTGTCGGAAACATTATTGCTAAATTGCTCCCATTTTATAAAATTGGCATAAAAAATTTATTTTTGTTTTTATATAATTAAGATATAAGTACTATTGGAAAAATAATATTTATTTTAGTTTTTTATTTTTTTACAGATTTCAATTGCATTTACGCAGCTTCTATATAATTATATAATCTACTATAAATTATTTCACTTTAATTCTAATTCATAGATTCATTCAAATTTATAAAATGCTTTTTCGTTTTAGTTTTTATTAGGTTATTAGATCCTGGCCAAACCATCAGCAAACGTAAACAAAACCCTCTCCTTCCTTCTAAAACTAATCTCACATACAAAATGTAGCCCACATCGGTTCAATATGTATATTTTTAACTTCGTAATTTTGTGGACCGGTAGGAAATAGCAGCTATTGCTCTAAATTGATAAGTTTTACCATCTGCATACTACTGTGCTATATAAAAAAATGGTTTTTGGCCAGAAAAAGTGGTCGTTCGGCCCATAGTGCAGCGTTGCCACGTTGTGTTTTAATTTTTATGTTTTTTTTTTTAAATGTGGTCTCACTGCATGGAAGTGTCAAAAAACATCGGTGAAAGAAATACAATTTATAGAATTGCAATTACTACAAACACAACAAAGATTTGTGAATTTTCCAAGATTGCTTTATTATTCGAATATTTAAAGCCCAATTTCTTCTATCTCGATAGTATTAAACAATCGATACTGTGCGAACTATCGGTGCTATCGATAGTCCCATCGGTGTCTTGACAGCTCCGCTTCCCTCTCTTTCTTTTCTTTTCCAGAAACATTTGTGACGTCACTCAGTTAACCACCTCATCCACTGTAGAATTCATCCGCAAGTTTCTGTTAACCACCTCATCACTGTAGAATTCGTCCGCAAGTTTCTGTTAAGAGGCAAGTTCTGTTAAAATCAGCTGTTTTCATCGATGTTTTAGAAAATTTGAAAAACATCGATGCATCGATGTTTTCATCGATGTTTTTGCACCTCTACTCCGCTTCCCTCTATTTCCCTCTCTTTCTTTTCTTTTCCGAAATAATTTGGTACGTCTCGCATCCGCTCGTGGAAAATAATATTAATCGCGCAATTTAACAATGTTTGTCGCATCATCCAAACGAAATGATACAAGAAACGACTGGTGCATGGCTTGCGAAAGCAGATGCGCGGGATATTTCGTGGCCTGTTGCGATGGACTGGCGTTAAATGGAGACTTATAGATAGACGACTCGGATCTTAATTGTGTATTAATTTTTTTGCAGCAATGGGTCGCGTTATTCGTGCACAGCGTAAGGGCGCTGGTTCCGTGTTCAAGGCGCACGTGAAGAAGCGCAAGGGAGCCGCCAAGCTGCGTTCCCTGGACTTCGCCGAGCGTTCTGGCTACATTCGCGGCGTTGTCAAGGTGAGTTGATAAAGCTGCCCCAGCCTTACAGGGCGCGGGCAAACGATAAACTGTTGCCTTAAATAAACTGTCTTTAGTTTATTTATTACCAGTTATCACTATATTTTATCTAATGAAAACTTGATTTTGTTTTAGGACATCGTCCACGATCCCGGCCGTGGCGCTCCTCTGGCTGTCGTCCACTTCCGCGATCCCTACCGCTACAAGATCCGCAAGGAGCTGTTCATCGCCCCCGAGGGCATGCACACCGGCCAGTTCGTGTACTGTGGTCGCAAGGCTACCCTGCAGATCGGAAATGTGATGCCTCTGAGCCAGATGCCTGAGGGTACCATTATCTGCAACTTGGAAGAGAAGACCGGCGATCGCGGCCGATTGGCCCGTACTGGTGGAAACTATGCCACCGTGATTGCCCACAATCCGGACACCAAGAAGACCCGTGTCAAGCTGCCCTCCGGCGCCAAGAAGGTTGTGCCCTCGGCCAACCGCGCCATGGTTGGCATCGTTGCCGGCGGCGGTCGTATTGACAAGCCCATCCTGAAGGCCGGTCGTGCCTACCACAAGTACAAGGTGAAGCGCAACAGCTGGCCTAAGGTGCGTGGTGTTGCCATGAACCCTGTGGAGCATCCCCACGGTGGTGGTAACCATCAACATATTGGTAAGGCGTCCACCGTCAAGCGAGGCACCTCTGCCGGTCGCAAGGTCGGTCTCATCGCTGCCCGTCGTACCGGTAGGATCCGTGGTGGCAAGGGCGACAGCAAGGACAAATAAGCACTGGTTGCGGCAGTCCGGCGTGCAGGTTCCGTCTGAGATCAGGGCGCCGCTGGCGCTAGTAGTGGTGCTGTTGAGTGCAGCAGCGCTGCTGGAGAGAATGCTATTCTACATGGAAAATCTGTATGTTGTCGGCATACACTTGACACGGCGGAATAAAACTTATTTGTAAAAAAATAAACATTGTATTTGTCTTGTATGTTATTAATAATGGTATTTAATGGAGCTGATGTCTGTACCTCTTCAAGATTCAAGCCCTCCTCAATTGGTAGTTTAGTGAGAGGTTGAACAAAAACAGGTCTATTGACCTGATCATAATTGAACTTCCAGCTTAAAAATCTGTGCCCGCCAAAGCTTTCTTATTTATTTGTTAAAAATAATAGTAGTTGACAAAAACTAAAACTAACATGGGAGGTTGTAAGATGCTTTTGACTAGGTAATTTTATCATAATATAAATAGAGTTGTTATTTTAAAGATTGTGTCTATTTTAGAATCAGTAGAAACATTATTTTCTGTTTTTTTTAACAATTTCATTATACCTTTGTTGATGGATTTTCGAGATAGTTTATTTGCGCATAACATCAAAGTTAAGAATATTGACTTTATCATAAATGAACACTAGACATTTTTGTAATGTTAAATGAACAAGTTTTTTTATAATTGATAAATTTATCAATAATATAATATAACTTAATAATGATTGAAAAGCTGTGGAAATATAATTAAAATGTGTAAATTTGAAAAGGTAATTTATTGGTCAGCGTCAAAGGACAAATGTTATAGGGTATATATATCAAACAACATAATTATATATTTTATGACTTCAAGTATAGTTTGAATTATGAAAGTATATATTTTTTTTTATAAAATTAATAGTTAAAAAATTTTGCTTGCACCGACTTAAATTTATTTGAGATAAAAGTTGAAAAATAATTTATTTCATAGTAGAAAATAAATATATATTCTCTTTATATAGCATATGCTTTAACATTCTGAAAAATAAAAAATAAAATAAAGCGATTTTGGTATGAAACTACTTCCGTTTCGGTATATTTCCATTTCTGATGCACGGTCACACTGTTGGGCGTTTTCGTCGAAACCGGCCACGGTCTGTCTAAACGTTGTTGGTGTGCGCGGAGTGAAACAAATCGAATTCTTTAATTTCTCCTTTAAGCACTACACGATAATGGATCGCACTTTCTACGAGGGCTGGCTGATTAAGTCGCCGCCCACAAAGCGAATTTGGCGAGCAGTAAGTTGAACAACAGTGGAAACCCCCCGAGCAAGGAGATAATATGCTGCGAGTGAAAACTGTTTTTTCCCTTTGGAGAGAAAGAGAGAGAACCGAACTCAAATCGAATGGAGGAAATTCCTCCGAGTGATCAGTGAAATGTGAAGACCGCAAGGGTTAACGGTAAACCAAAGGCCGGAAGAGATTTCCGCAATCTCGGCATAGTTAGCAGTGTTGTTGATTTTCCAAAGTCCATATCGGCGACTGAGTCACGAAGAAGACAAATAAACGGAACGATGGATAATGGCAGTGGCATTTTTTTACAATTACGCTGCGCCTGTATTGGTGGGTGCCTGCCCCGAGTGTGCGTGTGTGTGCGTTTGTTTGCCGTGGCTGTTTTTGTCATATAAAACTTAATTCATTTTTAAGCCGAGGAGGGGATCACGGCAGTTGATTGGAATGCAAACAAGCTAAAACCGCAGAGAGGCGAAGCGTATGGAAGCAGTGGCATCGATAATTGCAAAATGTGAATGAATTTACGATGGCTTCCTCCCCCTCTCTTGCTTCTTGCTCTCCCCTTTTTACTGTGTTTCGGTGAGGACGCGCATGTGTGCGTGTAAGGTACTTGCTTGCACTGGTGTGCGTTGTTTATGTTTGCTTATGGCGTGGGAACGTGTTTTGGCGGTGGTCTAAATTTACGCTTAATTAATTTTCCGTTTAATGTTTACTTGAGGGAGCTGGTCCCTGGCCCCTGTTCACCGCCCGGTTCCCCCACTCATTCTCCAGCCGCTCGTGTATTAAATTACCGCCAACTGTTGCGTTTAATCAAATTTATTTTCCCCGTATTCTCTCTTCACTCATTTTTTTGAGTAGAAATACTGCACAAAGAGAATGAAAATTCATGCTGCCGTGTGTATGTTTTATGTGCATATGCTACTTTCTTTTATGTGTGCATCGGGCACAAAAAAATCGAAATAAAGCAACAACAGGAACCGAAAAACAATGACGCACTTGTCTTACCATCTCTTTGTTTTTGTTCTTTTTGCTAGAGATGCGCTTGTGTCGTGAGTGAAATCGTGTCACGAAGTGTCTCCAGCATCCAGAATTGTCTTAAATTATTTTTAGAAAGCTTTTTTTTTCTAAGTCGTGCCTTTAGTTAGATATTCAATATTTTGTATGTTCGTAAATTAAACATCTAAAAAAATTGTACATTGCTATTTCAATGGGTTTACAAGGAAAATTTTAATAATTTGAGAAGCTTTGAATTATTTAGTTTTGCAGTCAAAGAAAATTCCTTGAATATCAGCGCTGTTTTAATTACATGCTATAATTGTATTCTCAGAATTGATTTTATATTTGTAATCTTGCTTGGGACCTTGAAATCATATGATTTCCTGATTTCTATTATTGATTATATGTACCGAGTATATTGTTACAATATATATTACTTGGAGATTTGTATACATCCATAGATTACAACGCTTAAACGTTGCTAATATTTTGAACGGCACTGTGTAAGTAAACCGTAATAATGATGCCTCAAGAAAATTATCTGCGTATTTCCATCGCCTCGGGGTGCCAATTTCTGACTTGTGTGCGGCATTATGTTTATTGTTTATAATTCAATTAGCCGTGAAATTTTGCAGACGGAAATAAGTCCACCGGAGTTGCTGTTGCTAGCCGGGACTCAAACCCCTTGACCACTCCACTTAACTCGGCTGTTTGGCAATCAATTCTGACGGTAACGACGACGTGGGTGTAGATAGGTGTGCATGTACACACACAAACACTGGGTGTGTGTGACCGGCGATTACCCAAGAAAATGTCAATGCAAAATATGATTCGGGGAAAAACAGCGACGTTGCAGTCGCCGCTTCATCACACGCTTACTCACCACTGGCGTTGGATTATGATATAGCGTATATAGTATAGTATAGTCAGTCGGAGAGGTAGTGGGTTGCTGCACCCTTTCATATAACCTTCGATCCAGAGTTCATCGTTGCACCCTCGGATTCGATGTGGGTATCATTGTCCTCAGAAGTCGGGTATCACAAACAGTAGTAGTGTCAGTCATGTTTATTTTATTGAAATGGCTCGGAGTAAAGTCATAATACAGCGGATGTTCAGGAGGAACAATTGCACATTTAAACCCGATCTGAATAATAAATATATAAACCAAACAATTAAGGCTTTAGCCGGGTATCTTATCAAAATAATTTTCCATTGAGTTCCAATAACCAGTTCTTATGATAGAGCAATATATTTTCTTCAGTATGACTAAGTATGACTTTGGCTAGACGATAGATATGTCTCCTTTAAAGCAAACTCTGCCTTCAGTATTAATGTGCAAATTTAACTTGGTATATTGTTGTTTTTTGCTTTTTGCGAGGATTTCCCTTTTTGTGGAAAAATAATAAACTTTGCAGAAGAACATATATAAGCAATGCTCTTATCGGTTCGGTCATGAAGATATAAAACAGATTCCACATTCACATAATATTTGTTTCGCAAAACGAAAATACATATTAAATAACTAGTTTTATGGTCAGAACTGTCCTCAAAATTCTTCAATGAAGATATTTTAGACAACAATATTGGCGGGCAAAGCTTTGATTGATTTTGTACCCAAAGCTTTGAATCACATTGACATCCTTATTTTTTTTTACAACTATTAATTGCCTTGTTTTCCGTTACGTTTCTTTCATTGCAGCGCTGGCGTCGTCGCTGGTTCACGCTGAAGCAGGGCGAGATACCCGAGCAGTTCTGCCTCGAATACTACACCGACCACAACTGCCGCAAGCTGAAGGGCGTCATCGATCTGGATCAGTGCGAGCAGGTGGACTGCGGCCTGCGGCTGGAGAATCGCAAGCAAAAGTTCCAGTACATGTTCGACATCAAGACGCCCAAGCGCACCTATTACCTAGCTGCGGAGACAGAGGCGGACATGCGGGACTGGGTCAATTGCATCTGCCAGGTGTGCCACCTGCACGACACCAAACAATCGAATGAGCTGCCATTGGGCGCTGTGGGGGCAGGTTAGTGGGATTCTTAGCCTCAAGTTTCCAAAATCTATTTCTAATTACAATTCACAGATGAAAACCGCACCCAGCACACAAGCTCCAGTGGCGGACTGAGCAATTCCACCCAGAATACGACCACCACTTCATTGCACTCCTCCGCTGGTACCACACAAGCGACACAATCGGCAGCCGGCTCCGGTGCTGGAGGTGGTTCCACAACACAACTTCGACGACCGGCGGTCATTGAACAGCAGCCACTGCCCCTGGGCGCCGCTAACAATAACTCGGACTCTGTGTATGTCAACACCGAGTACAGTAATCGCGAGTCGATGCTCTGCGATGGCAACTTTGATCAGCAGGATCTGCTCTCGGCTGCCCAGCAGCAGCCGCCGCCATCGCCGGCCACGGCACTATATTTAAATCACAGCGCATTGATCCAGGCACAGGCAGCAGCTGCAGCCGCCGAGCAACAGCAACAGCAGCAGGCTCGCCTGGCGGTCAGCGCCAATGGTGTGGTACGAAAATTACCCGAGCATCTGGTGCTCACCCAGCAAACTTTGGCTGAGGCAGCAGCCCAGCAGTGCAGTGTCCAGGCATCGCCCGCTTTGAGTACCGCCTCTGGTCCGTATATACCCATTAGCGAGTGTTTCTCGGGCAGTCCGCGTTACCTGCCGGGCACTGGGCTACCCGGTGGAGTAGTAGGACCAGGAGCAGGAGCAGGAGCAGTAGCAGGAGAAGTGGCCATACCAAACAATCCCACAACGCCGTTGAATAACTTGGATCCAAAGTTCTACGATACGCCGCGTAGTCATAACAATATTGGTCTGAATCTGACCAACGATCAGTCATACTCACCGAAGATCACCAATTTGAGTCTGGTAAGTTATATAGTTAAATGTTCCATAAATATTTTAACGTTATGAGCAATAAATCGATATTCGGTTTGATGTATAAAAGATGTATTTCAAATCTTTCTCCTAATTTACTTGCAAGCTTTAAGGGTATACAAACTTCCAAAAGTTAGCTTTCTTGTTATTTATATAACTTCAATAAACTATCTCCTTTGGTTTTATTTATTTCAGCAACAATTGGCCAATGCCAATGCTAGTAAGCAGCGCTCGGACTCCGACTCGGAGAGTGTTTTCACGGATGACGATGAGTGGGCACATCCGTTGCCACTGCGTGAGAATGTTGGTAAGTAGTCAAAAATTCCACCAACTCTCACATACCTTAAAATATTAACACTTGACTTATTACAGATCGTAGCACCAGGCCCTCGGATAGTTCCATTGAGAACGAATCCTTTGTGCTAACCTACTCGCAGCGTTTCTCCAAAATGCCAGAGGAAGGCGGTGGGGCTGCACAGCCAGTTGAAAAGTTGAATTCCAAGCAGACGGCGGGAGCAGCAGCGGCATCTGATCCAAGTGGTGACCATCGAACGCTGGAGAAACTAGCCAAGGTGCTGAAGAATAAGAATAATCTCATATTGGACTTTAAGGAGAATGAAAAGTGAGTAGAAATAGCTAAAGGATTGAGGGATATTCTATTAAAAATATATTATTTTAGGATTCCTCGCGATCTGCCGCAGCTATCGGATACGGAAAACACTTCACCGGCCATTGTGGCGCGGCGCAATGCTCATTCGGCGTTCATCGAGGAGAGCTACGACATTCCACGCTCCCATCAGCTGCCCTACTACAATGTCAACCAGCTGCTCGGCGAGCGCCCGGTGGTGGTCACCAGTCCGCACAACGCAAATCCCATTGCGGCTTCCACACCGAATCTCATGGCCGCGACAGCTGCCGCCTTAACAGCAACCACGACGGCGACGAATCCCAGCCAGATTCCGGCAGCATCGCCCACCACCAGTGCGGCTCGAACACTGCCACGCCCTCACTGCTATACAAATGCGGCGCCCACAAAGATGGAGGGTAACGTATTTCGTTACGATTTCATGGAGCAAGCGGACTGTCCGCCAGTTAATCGCAAGCTGAAGCCCAAGGTGGTGGCTGGTACGCCGGCCTTGGAGGACAAGCCGCCGGAGGAGTTTCCGGCCAAGCCGCCGGTGGGCGTGGAGCATTTAACCAGCAAGCTAGGAGCTGCCCATCTGCAGCAGCAGCAGCAGCAGCAGCAGCAAGCCATTGTGGGACCGCCTAGCGTGGATAGAAAGTGCAAGCCGAATGCCTACAAGGTGAGGAACTATATCCAAAGACTAAATTCTTTAATCTTTTAAAACAAAACTTTTATTTTCTCTTTTGAAGTTGGGCACTTCGGCTACCATGTCACCGGCAACGCGTCGCTCCTCGGGAGCCCCGCTCTCTATGGTGTTGCCACATGAAACGGATGTTCATTCGCCAGCGGCGGCTGCCTATTTCCATGAGACGCGCACCCTGCCACGGCAGCAGCATCGTCAGCAGCATCATCATCATCCCAATAGTCCTGGCAGCATGTCAGTACAACATCAGCGCACTGTCTCGGCAGTCGCTGCCATGTCGAGCTCGGGGCTAACGTCGGCGACAAAGCAACAGCCACCGGCAGAGCACAAGTTGCAGTATTTAGAGCTCGATGTAACCAACAAGCCGAATAGTTCCAGCATGAATGTTGGCAATCTGTATTCGCAAGGCGGAAACGCAGCCAGTGGAGCCATGCGACTGTCCGTCGTGGATGCTGCAGGAGCCAGGGGTCCAAAGCCCAGCAGCGTCGTGTACAATTCGGTGGACTTTCTCAAGACGGAGGCATTCAAGCGGATACGTGAGGAGCGCAACAAGGAGAGCACCGAGGGTGGCAAATGATTTCCCCTTGCCCCGACAGCCCAAGCAACTTGACAACGTGCAATAACCAAGGAGACCGACCACGTTGCTGCGGATCCAGTAGTAGTGCCTATACAAAAATATATGAAAAACAGTGCAAATTCCGATCGTCGAATGCACAGACCATTAATTCACACTCACACATATCTAGTTCGTAAGTATTTTATCTTTGAATCTGTATCTGCATCCTCACCGGAATCTGTGTCGTTCGTCGATTCATGTTTTAGTCGTGCTTCCAACACTTCCACATATTTATTGTTAAGCTTCGGAATCAAAATAACGATGTAACCATGACAAACAAGCGATCTTAGTGCTAATTTTACAAATGCAACCACGCAAGCAGAATATTTATATATTATATACACGAATTTTATATGGTAACAAATTATTTACAATTTATAAATGTAACACATGTGTGCGACAACGCAAGCTTTAGCTTGATATTGTGCTTTAAAAAAATATATATACAATAGTAATACCAAAATCCTGTCTTATTTGCTAAGAACATCATCTCGGCTTAGAAAGGTTTCTTTATTTTGGATTATATTGTGACCGCTTTTATTTACTAGCCCCTGGGTTAGAGTATTGGCAACCATTGTTTGGTGTTGAAACAATCAACGTCAACCCAGTAACACCTGACAACGCACAACGCCACACCAAGTAAACTGTCATTATTATACGAAAAAGTCGGTAAAACTAGTATACGCTTTAGAGTTCCTTACTTTCAACCTTATTATATATTATTTGCATAAGCATGTCGCTGGTCTACATCACCCATCACGATGAGAATATTCTCGAGTGCGAGAAAGACTTTGCTGCGGGCCAGGGAGGTTCAATTTTTAGCTACAAAAATGGTAAGTTACCAAGGCATAAAGGGGCCATATCCTAATATAATACTCTGCCCGCCCTCCCCCAGCCACTGTTGAGAAGGCCGCCAAGTATGCGAAGGCACTTCGCGAACGTTTGAATGAGGAGGACAAGAAGCTGTCGGTTATCCTGCAGAACGATGGCACTCGCATATTGACCGAGGCCAAGAAATCGCTGCATCGCACCATGGGCTATGCCCACACGCCCATCAATCCGCCCAACGCTTTTCTGCGCAAAAATCAGGGTGTCAAGTGGCGTCGGGAGAACACCCACAAGTGTCCCAAGGTTAAGCCGATGCCGCCACTACCGCCGCCTGGCAATCTAGGCAAGGCAGCCGTTGCGCCCAATTTCATCAAACGCAACAAGGAATCTGCAGGAAAGACAACCGCTTGTCCGCCGCCACCTCGATACATTGACACACCAGTGGGAACGCGTCACAATCTGCTTAGCTCGGGCCTGGTGCCGCAGCATATCAGTCGCAAGGATTTCGGTAAAGTGCCGATTTACCTTAAGAAAACCAAGAAGATGCTAGCAAAAGCGAATGCCATTTGTGCCAAGGAGCAGGCACGTTTGCTGGAGCTGTGTCGCGGTATTAAGGGCTTTACAAGAACTTCGCCACACAGCATCGACGATCCGCCAGAAATGCCCGGGATGCGGGTGATGGACAAGGCCGAACGCAACGAGATCCTCGAGGGGCTGCGCTCTAGCCTCACCGAGATGACAAAGCAGTATCAGTCCATGTCGCTGCTCATCGACAGCCAGGCCAAGCGACAGCGCAAGAGCAAGCTGGAGACCGATTTGCGCCAAGTGGAGCAGGATATCCTGCTGATCGAAACAACGCCCATCATCTATGTTTCCGAGTATTAAATCCAATTCCTTCGTGTGTGTCTTTGTCTAGCAGCTGAGTGGGTCTTCTCTTTCGACTTACCCGCTCCGCTCTTAGAGGTGGACACACGCACAATCCCATTTGTACTTTAAGGTTGAAAATAAATTCTAACGTTTATGCATTTAAGAGCTCCTCCGTGAAGCTGCCATGACAGAAGGGGCACGTTATAAGCTTGCTGTCCTTGTGCTTATACAGCTCCTGCAGGTTCTCAAGCTCCATTAGAATCTGACGGTCACAGAGGGTACAGTAGCGACGCTCTAAGCTGAGGGAGATCTGGAAGGGAAAGCGAGTTTTATCTTTAATATTTTAAGCTTTTATATCTATCTCCAAATATATATTTATTAAATTAACAAATGGTTATAGCGATATTTTCTATTCCTAGTACTCACCTCTATATAGGACACACAACAGCGTATTCCTGACTCTTGATCCACAGCTTCAGGAGGATGACCACCCAGCTTTAAATGCAATATCTCTAAATGTGTGGTTATACTCTCCACAAAGGCAGTCGTGGTGGTCTTCAGAGGATGCTTCTCATCAAAGTCAGACTTCAGTTTATTAATCAGTCGGTAAGCCTCGTTAAACATGCTCTTGGCCGCCATCTCCTGGAATGGCGATAGCTTGCGCAAAGTCCTTAGGAACTGAAGTCTCAGTCTGATGTGTGTAGTGGCTAGCATTGCCTGCAGCAGTTCCATTTCGTCCAGGTACTTTGGGGCATGCTCCGTTAGCTCAAGAAGGTTCGAGTGCAGGTGGGAAATGGCTTTCAGGACATGATATTTTAGTTTGAGGTTTAGCAGCAGCGATTCTGTGGCATCGTCGATAAATTGAAAGGAATCCAATGGACTAAAGTTGAGATATTTTTGCAGTTCCTTTTGGGAAAAGATCTTCATGCGCACTTCGGCCAAGTAGTCGGTATAGGGATTGATGGGCTCGTTGAACTTCAATTTATTAGCCAGTCGAGAGAGGACCTCTTCCGCATCCTCATCCTGTATCTTGCCCACTTGCACAACTATTTGATTTCGCTGCCACAGGTGCGTGTTCATGTACTCTTTGTTGCGGGTTAGGAAAACGGTCATTAGGTTGCCATTTGAACTGTTGCTGAGATCCAACACCTCGAAGTTTTCGAGCGTGTCCATGGCTATGGATTCCTTTCTTAGACTAAGCTTGTTGCTCTCGTGGCTGATTTGAATGCGGTGCAAGTTCTTGCTTATGTTTCCCACGACGTAGCTATTGGGGCTAAGAGCAGTAAGACCGGTGATCTTCATTCCTCCAACATAGAGTCGTGTTTCCAGCCATTCTTCCTCCCCCTCGCACGTTTGCAGGCACCAGGTAAGCAGATGTGCAGCCTTGCAGCCGGTTATATAGTAGCAGCCTCTTTCGGGACATCGGCTTATCAATCCCCTTTGCAAACCCATGCGATCCGGTTTGCTCCACAATTCTTTTACCAGTACTAAACAGGATTCATTTGAGGTAGAAACTCTGTACAATTGTATGATTCCTTTGACATCGCTGACGAGCAGAAGGTCCTCGAAAATATAAAGAAAGCAAATGCGATCCATGGTGGTCTCCAAAACTTTGTGCTCACGTAAAGTTTGTAAATCAGGGCTTAGGCTAAGCAACCACAAGCTTCCATTGGCCGTTCCCAAAATCAAGGAATGTCCGTCTTCTTGGCTGGAAAGCCACACAAACATCGTGATCCAAGCGCGATCCATAATGGCCTGGTACTTTTTAAAGCTGTTGATCTTCGAGAACTTCGTGGGCGGCAGCAGTGAATCACGCAGGACGACGGCCAAATTGAGGCTATCCAAGTGACTCCAGCCCGGGTACTCAGCAGGCTTGCTCATAAAATGCATCGCACCCCGGGTGTTGAGCCAAGCCAACAATAGATTTCCATTTGGTAACAGTCCGTTTGCCTTTTTTACAGCTCGTAATTTTGCGGGTGGAACGGCTGCGGAGCAAACAGCTGTGTATGCCGGCTCCAGGGTCAAAGCTTGCGTCTCCAGGACATTACAGCATTCGTATATGTTCTCCAGGTTCACTTGGTTAGCTAAAACATCCAGGGGTCGCGACTCCAATGTGGTGAACTCAAAATCTGCCAAAATATATGGAAAGGGCGCCGAAAAGCTGGTTTTATCGGTCAACTCCAAGGTGACCATGTTCGATTTGGAGCCAATAAGAGCTATAAAGTCTCCATCCGCATGACTGGCCAGGAAGTCTTCAGTAGAATCCTGACGAGCATCGGCCTGAGCGAGTACTGTGAACTGCGGGCAAGCTGGGGGATTGAAAAGAGAAGAAATTTTGGTAAATAGGAGAAAACGAGGAAAACATATAAAACAGGGAAAAAAAGGAGCATGATTGGATTAGTTTAATCAAATATAAGATACGAGATACGCATGTGATGGATAAGATCGGGTTATATTACTGAAAAGATAAAGTCAATTAGTTTGTAATACAAAACACGTGCAAGTAGAATTATTTCATTCTTTCTATGAGATTTAAGAGCACTTTTATAGAGTTGTTGAGTAAAATTCATTAAATAATGATAGTACGAAGAGAGCGAGCACAACAAAACCCGTAATAATCGGTAGTCTGCCCGCACACCAATGTAATTGTGTGCATGCACATCTCGCACACAAACACACTCACGTTTACCGCCGCCAGAAATTGTTGCCTCAGTAACACTCATCATTTGGTCGCGCAAAGTTCAGCAATCCCAAGTCCAGAATGGCGAGCAAGAAGTTTGGTCTTGATTTCGTGAAGAATGTATCCCAGTACATCAGCGGCACACAGAGCTTCGATCGAGTCGTGAAAATGGTAAGATTACAAAAATGCAAAAAATGACGCCGCCTCAATTCACATGCAAAACAGCTGATGGCTGAGCCAGTGATGGTGTTATATAATAGGACCTAGTTATCGATAAGTGAGCGCGGGCTTCAAACTCTCATCTCTATCGTGAGCTTTGCGGAGATTTTTAAACCGTTGTCTTAAAAAAATTTTTTCATATAATTTGTTTTTATATATCCTTTACTAAGGACTGTTAATTATTTTCAGATCAAAATCACGGACGGCGGCGATGGTCGTGCTGTGGGAGAGTTCACTGTGGAGAAGGAGCATCTGAACCGCGGTGGAACATTGCACGGCGGTCTAACCGCCACCATTGTGGACAATGTTACAACATACGCTCTGATGTCCAAGGGCTCGCATCCCGGAGTCTCAGTTAATCTGAACGTGAACTATATTTCACCAGCTAGGCCGGGCGAAGTCGTTGAAGTTGAAGCAAATACGGTTCGGGCGGGCAAGAAAATGGCCTATTTGGATTGTGTTCTCAGGCGAAAATCGGACGGCAGGATCATTGCCAATGGTGGACAAGTCAAGTTTGTTGATTTCGAAAAGGATAAGGTGGATTTCTAAATCAATTAAAAGATTCTTGAAATTTTATAAAATAAATTAAACCATCTATCGATTTGTCTATGGATTTATCGATAGCTCTCGAAAACAGCTGTTGTTTGTTTATGTTTTGTAACTGAAATCTTTTCGGTGTAATTAAATTCGTATCTTTCGGATTAACACGGATGTAGTTTTGGTATGTTAAGGGTTCCAGGACATTTTATTACATAATGTCAAGCTGTTTATTTTTTAAATTATATTTGTAGAATAAACTTTGGTAACTTAAGGTTTGTGTGAGGCGTAACACCATATCAAGAAATTATGGGAACTCGAAAAAGAGGCTTGGAATTCGCTAAACACATAACCGAAATTATTACAAAATCAACGGGATTTGAAAGTCAGCTTAACAAGGTTAGAATTACCATAAAAATTGAATTATTTATTTATCTCTACATATTTTCCACTAATTTCAAGGTGAAGATCTTGGGTGGCGGCGATGGAACCTGCTGTGCCGAACTGAAAGTAGACCAGGATCATGTGAACTTTAACAATTTCCTGCACTCTGGCTACATAGTAACACTGGTAGACATGATAACCACATACGCCTTGATGTCCAAGCCCTGTCATCCTGGCGTTTCGGTGGACATTAGCGTGAATTTCTTGAAGAGTGCCAAATTGGGCGACGATGTAATCATCGAGGCAAATCTGGTCAGGGCGGGCCAGGACCTGGCCGTCATTGACTGCATGCTGAAGGACAAGAAGGACGACTCGGTGATAGCCAAGGCCTCTCAACTCAAATACGTTAACTTTGAATAGGAAATAAATAAAAAGAGGCTGCACAAAGACCAATTTAATTGGATGAAAATAGGTATCAACTTTCTGAAAAAAAACCCTTAAATAAACTAAGAAAACTACTTGCTTAAGATTATTTCCTTCAAGGGAAAAACCTTGTATTTATTTTTTAAGTGTACTACCTCTTGATTGTTAAGTAATTATTGGTAGATAGCAGCACTGTTATTGTGAGCGTTAACGCTTTCGTCGCCCTAGAAATAGTTGCCTCAGTTACACTCGTCTTTCCGTTGTGCATAGTTCAGGAAAACGAGATCCAGCGGAATGGCGACAAAGAAATTGGGCATTGATTTCATAAAGAATTTAGCCGACTACGCCACCGGCAAACCCGGCTTTGATAGGGTCTTGAGAATGGTGAGGCTTGAAGCTTTAGTAACGGATAAGCCTAATCCCCTAAATTCACAGATCAAAATCACAAAAGGCGGCGATGGTTATTGCTTGGGAGAGTTCACGGTGCAGAAGGAGCATTTGAATCGCGATGGAACAATGCACGGCGGCCTTACGGGAACCATTGTGGACAATGTCACCTCATACGCCATGATATCCAAGGGAACGCATCCCGGTGTCACGGCCAACCTAAGCGTGAGCTATATAACGCCAGCTAATCTGGGTGATGTCCTAGAAATCGAAGCCTATACCGTGCGGGCGGGCAAGAAAATGGCCTATTTGGATTTGGTTATCAGGCGAAAGACGGATGGCAGGGTCATTGCTAAGGGTGGACAGGTCAAGTACATTCAATTTGATAAGAAAAAGCTTGATTTCTAAAGGAAAATAAAAATTGTTAATATTTTTAATTGAATTAAAAAACTTTTGTCTTCATATTCCTGTCTTGTAAGTTTTTTAGCTCAAGTTAGAGGTTGGTTACTTGAATTTTTTGGGTATTCCGGAAGCAGTTTATTATATATTATTATTATATTAATAATTAACTTAGTTTTGCTGACTTTTCCTGTTGACTCCAGCTAAAGTGCGTAAAAATGCACTCATAGATAAGAAAAACAAAATCAAAGGAATCCATTCTCAACGATTTAAATCTGTTGACTTATTGACGCTATTTAGGAAACTTATCTCAACCTTTAACTTGAAGATCAAGTGATTGATAAGTCTTATCTATCCTTCTATCTATCAATCAACTGTATCTATTTGTAATTTGTACATTTTCTAATTCCGAAACTAGTATCTTATAGGTTGTTAGAGAAGTAACATCCATTTAATAATGGCAACTCGCAAAAAGGGTGTGGAATTCGTCAAGCAAATCTCCGAAATCATAGCCAAGTCCACGGGCTTTGAAAGTCACCTTAAAAAGGTTGGAATTTCTATTAACTTTTTGTTATTTACCCTTAAATTTATTTTCTGTATACATTTTAAGGTTAAAATCCTGGATGGCGGGGATGGAGCCTGCACTGCCGAAGTGAAAGTGGATACAGACCATGTGAACTTTTACAATTTCCTTCATGGCGGCTATATAGTCACCTTGGTGAACACTATTACTACTTATGCCCTGATGTCAAAGCCCTGTCATCCTGGTGTTTCGGTGGATCTGAGCGTGAATTTCTTGAATGGTGCCAAATTGGGCGACGATATTGTCGTCGAGGCCAGTCTGTCCAAGGTGGGCAAGTACCTGGCCTTTATTGATTGCACGGTGAAGCACAAGAAGGATGACACGGTGATAGCCAAGGCCACTCATCTTAAATATGTAAAGTTTGAATAATAAAGGAGACGTCTCTAAAGATTAAAGATGTGCAACAACGATATATGCATACAATGTTTGAGTTGATTCTTTTACAGATTTCCTATAGAGAACGTTCTTGAAACTTTAAAATAAAATAATACTTACCTTCGACTTTATATCTTTTCAAATCTCCAAACTTCTTCAAATAGATTTATATTCTCTAAAGAAAACTTCCCCTTCTCTATGGGATATATTAATGTGCTTTATTTTATTACATGTGTAGCATTGTTACATTGTTAATTGTTAGTTAATTGTCAATTAAACATGCTCATTGCGCAATTGCCAGAGTGAATTTTGTTCGGATTTTATTTCGCTTTGATTAGAGTGAGTGAGTGGCTACACCTACGGATAAACGTGTACATCGATATGCGTATTTTATGGGGGCTCTGTGGCAACTTCACTTCACGTTCGCCGGCAGCGTGGGGCAGTGGGGGCAGCAGGCCTCTGGTGGCGTCAGCGGATCCACTCCCGGCGGACACGAGACCTCACCGCACCGCTCCCTCAGGCAGTTGACCTGGCCGTGGAAGCAGTTGCACTTGGTGCAGACATCCGGCGACCACACCTCGTTGTTCAGTCGCGTTGTGCCCTTGTCGTCGACGCAGTGGCTCCTCTTGGGCTTGGTAGACACCACCACCGGCTGAGCGGGTGCCGGTACCAGCTGGACCACCGGCTGGGGTTCGGAGTCTACGGCATTGCAGGATTCCTCCAGCTTACGCAGCTTCTTGTGCAGCTTCTTGAGATCCTTCTGGAAACTGCCAATGAGCTCCTCGAGACCACTGACCCGCTCCTCGTTCACATCGTACAGGGACTCCAAGGGGCTGTCATAGCTCTCGGCGGTGGTGGTTATATCCTGCTGGTGGAGATCCCGCTTCTGCCTGGAGCTCCTCTTCGTGTAGGTTTGTGGTATGAAGGACTCGAAGATGGCCGGCGGACTGTTGCACCTGCCGCACTCCTGCCACAGATACAGATTGATGCCGGGTATGTCCTCGCACTTCTTGTAACCACCCTGATGCTTGGCCAGCACGAAGACATTCTCGGTGACCTCGTCGAAGTTGTCACCAACATCGCAAAGGACGCGCCCGAAGTTGGACTGCTTGATCTGGACCAACTGTTCCGGCGTGAAGACCCCAGGATTCTCGTAGTATAGGCGATCGCCGTCGCGCAGGCGTCGGAACTGCTCAATGAGCAGGCACTGGAAGAGCGGACCGACCTTGCCGCCCTCCACCTGATCCTCCAGGATGCCGCCCAGCCACACGTCCACGTTGTCCGGGTGTCCGTACAGTTCCTTCATCTTCTGCCGGATCTCGGCGTTGCTGATCTCTCCAGCAAGATCCTCAAAGTCCTGGGCCACAGTCAGGTTGCAGAACTTCCTGTAGACATTGTAACCAGGCATTCCATGATCCCTGCCTCGTTGGATATTAATGGCAGCCAGGTCAAGGGCCACGGCATGCGCCGTCTGGAAAAGCTTCTCCGTGAGCTCCGTATTTAGATTCTGGTCGGGAGTCTTGAGCTTGGCGGGCACGGCTAGGAAGCCCCTCATCAGGGGATCCACTCCACCCTCGTAGGCCAGACGCCAGGGCGCAAAGAAGGCCTTGTGGAGCAGCAGGTGACCCTGAGGAATGGGCTGGAAGGTCTCGTTCAGTCGGTGCAGTATGGGATTGATGATGGTGTGGCCAAAGCGAAGGGCAGCGGTGGCAAACTCATTGGCAATGCTGGGATTCACTGAAGGATCGTAGCCCTTGTAGTCACCCAAAATCTGCATGCCACTCTCGCCGATGATCAGGGGCAGCCACTGCTTGAAGGTGATGTGCTGCATCTGAGCGCCCACGATCTTCCTGGCCTCCTGGTACAGCGTGTCCCCGTCCCAGTGCGAGTTGATCTCCTTGAGCTTCTTGGCCAAGCGATTGTGCTCCCGCATCCAAATGGTGTGCATGGCGAGGAGACCCACTTGCTCGTTGACTCGAATATCGCCGGAAACAAAGCAGCTCATGGTGTTTTCATCCAGATTCCTGCGGCAATCCATGCCATCCTGGGGAGCAGCGAACGGCAGCATGTCCTTCTGCCGGGGGAAGTGTACGCCCACTCGAAGCAGACCCTCCTCCGCCGTGAAATTCCTCAGTTCCTGGGCGAAGGGTTTGCTATAGCCATAGACCTGCGAGGCATCTATGTAGGATGTCAGCTGGTTGATCTGCTCCCGGTGCTGGACGCTGTCAAAGAAGAGAGAGGTCATCCCAGAGCCACAGATGGCACTGGAGCGCACCACATCGATGCAGCGACGATTGCGGACTCGCGGATCATTCGGTGGCACTTCGATGGGATAGCAGGGCGGCGCCATTTCACAGCTCTTCTTGCAATCAATGCCATCCCAGCTCTCCGAACTCACCGACGGTATGGCATGATCGAGATCGTGATCCAGAAACTGACCCCACTGCATCACCATGTGCGTGATCCGGGCATCCGGCGTGATCTCCTTGGTGGCCACAATTGAGGTGGAGACCAGACGAGCACTGGGCTTGGCATGGCCGGAGTAGAGCATCCCTTTGGTCCAGCCCACGGGCATGCTGAAGCCATTCTCGTAAATTGGCGGCGCCAATCTCCGGAAGGCGGTGAGCGAGGCACCCCAAGTCGGGTGCTGCAGATTGTTGCAGGTGCCATCGATGCTGCGGTATCGCGAATGATAGCACATGTCCGTGCAATTGGGCATCTCACGGTGCTCCATGCATCCGGACAGCTCGGCCACCAGGTGCAGGTGCTCCCGCGAAAGCAGATCTCGGAATTCATACTCCTCACTGGCCATGGTCAGGTTGTCACCCTGCTGCACATGCTTTCGGATATTGACCAGCGTCCGCTCATAGATCTCAGCTGCCCGGGCCAACTGACGAGCTTCGCCAGTGGGAAAGCGGAACACGCGCAGGAGGTCCCCATAGTTCGGTGGCGCCTTGTCGGAGCGATTGGAGAAGAGCATGTCTAGAGTGTTGTTGATGGCCAAATCGATCTCCTTGGCGGCCTCGGCAAAGGCAATGCGCACATAGCGATCGCCCGGGGCCAAGTCTACATTATTTCTGAAAGGTAGAATTGGTTAATTAATAAATTAATAAATTTAAAAGGTACTTTAATACGACAGAAGAATATAATTTAATAATTTGTAAACTCAACACCTAGTCTTATCTAAAAGTTGTTATAATTTCCTAGACACCAACAGTTGACAGCTCAAGCTCCATAAAAAAAGCACACAAAGCGCTGAAACAATCAAGATATTTTAAGGAATTTGCACATTTTAATTATCATAATGCCAGGGCCACGAGTCGAGGAGTCGAGGATTCGCAGGACCTCAGCGGACTATAAGGAAACTCGCCCAAATGGCCGCCTTGTCTAATAAAAATGCCCGACAGTCTATTTCCCTTTTCTGCGCCTGTCTCTGTGCTGCCACGAAATTATGCTGCATTTTCTCCCCGCCAGCAAAGAAAAAAAGACGGAAAATCCGCGCTTTCCTTTCCAGCTCTGACTGTGGAGAAGATTGGGAAGTGGGGCCGGGACAGGCCAGCACACAGGCCAGGGCAGCATTAACAACAATTCATGCCTGGCATTCTACGCTGTGCTGCCAAGGAATGCTTCTCCTCGAGAAAACTTTCGCCTGTGTAAACTTTGGCATTGTGCTGCGGCGGAGGCGACGTTGTAGGTAATAACTTAACGACCATAATACACCCTGTTGCTGCGAAAATAGTCTGCCACTATCAGAGGTCCTGTCTGGCTCTGGCTCTTTCTGCTCCAGCAGTGGCCAGCAGTGGATTTTGTGGAGCCGCCAACTACATATTTCTATACTGCCATCCTGTGGCTGCCCTTTTGCCTGCCGTTTTACACAGTTGGCCATTGTTTTAGGGTATTTCGGACATTGGGAAAAACAATTAAGAATTTTTGGAAAAAATTTAGAGAAAGGTTTTGCAATTTATTCAAATTGCCTTAAAGTGTATTTAAAATATCTTGAAGCTCCTAAAACAATTTTAGATTAGTTAAAAATGACAAGAGCTAAGAAGGGGTAAGGGTATTTATGCCTTCAATTATTTATTTTGAAAGTAAATACATATTCTAAAATATTCTAATATTCTAAAAAGTTTTTGATTTGTATGATTATCCCTGATCATTTGTTAAAAATTAATAAATAATTTTAAGATTTTTAGGAAATGATTGTATATCATATAAATTCATTTGGAATAAGCATTTTATATTTTTTTGTAAATATGTTAATATCGAATAAGCACTTTATTTATTTGTGTCAATAAATTTTTCCTTCTAATTTATAAAAAATCCAGTAGCTCCATATCCGATATATGGTTATTTTCAATTTTAAATATTTCCATGTCTAGAGCTTTAATTTTCATTATAAAATATTTTTCATGTAACCTTATATTACGAATATTTTCTTGCCATTTTTTAATACCTTGTAAAAGGCTTTCTTTATTCTTAAAAATTATACCGAATTGTAGGATTGATTTGGAACGAAGTGATTCGCTCTTTCACAATTTGTATTATTTAAAGGCAATTTTATTAATACAAAGTTAATCTAAACTAAATGTAATGCCTTCACACTTAATATTTCTCAGCAAGGTATTTCTGCTGTCGCCACTTTGGCTGCTGCCTAATTTTGTGTAAAGTTTTTTGTTGGCTTTGGCTTCCGCTCCTCCATATTCCATGCTCTTCACTCTCGCCTTTGCCACATGCTGTGGCGTATGGCAATGTATTTCCGTGGTTAGCCCTTTTGCCAGCAGCACTAGGATTGGAAGCAGAAACAGAAGCAGACGCAGGAGCAGAGCTAGGATGAGGTTCAAAAGCAGCAACAACAATGGCAGTAACAGGATAAGCTTTTGTTTTACGCCAGCATTACCCCACAAACTTAGGCGGATTTCTGTGCTTTGGTTGTTGTTTTTTTTTTTTTTTTTGGTTGGGTTGGTCTTTCAGCGGTTTTCGCTTACTTTTTGCGGACTGCCGGTTGCCACCGTCAACGCCAGCGCCACCGCCTTCTCATCCGGATTCAAGCTTCACCTCCTGCCGTCGTCTTCCAACATAGTTTTTCACTTTTAACGCCGCTTTCTCACACTCTTCGGGCTCTGCGGACTCGGGGCTTTTTCTTTGTAATTTTTTGCCCCCATCACTGATGCTGCTGCTGCTGCGGTCTGGCGACTGAGGTCCCCGCCTCGGTAATGAGTAAAGTTTCTAATGCTCCCGGCGAAGAACTGTAAGCCGATTCAGTTTCCGTCGTGCCACTAAATGCTTGCCACACACACATGAAAAACCAGAGATTTTCCCTTATGCACCCCAAGAAAATTGTGTGTATTGTTGGGGATTTGATTTAGGAGTCATAAGCAATTATAAATCAATTTTGCATTGTATTTAAATTATTTAAAAGGTATTGAAAAATTATTGGAGAATTTTCAAGCATCGCGGAAAATGTAACTGCTTTGTATAATTTTAAGAAACTTTAATTGGAAATTTCTAATAATTTTAAGATAAATATTTCCATAAAAATATTTAAAGAAATTATTGTTTGATTCATTAGTTAGTTAATTATATTTTCCTCCATAATTAGTTTTCTGTTTTTTTTTTCAGTGCATCATATCCCCCGCTTTTCCAGCTTTTCCGCTGCATTATGCATTTGGAAAATGGCTGTGTAAGCAGAAAGTAAGCCGCTGCCTGGCGGTTCGCCTTTTGTGGGACATCATTGGTCTCCGTTTGCCAGTCGGCGGTTAATGGCCAACTTCGTGTTCCCATCTCCCAGCTTGCCTTATTTTTTGCCGCCTCAAATTGATTTACGGCCTGCGGCGGCCAGGACGCGGAGACAGAGCGGAATCATATGGAGACATCCCACGGACCGACCGACGACCATTTGCTCAATAAATTCACATCGTGTCGCTTTTTTGTGGAACAAACAATTTGAAAAGTTCAACTGGTCCGCCGGAGAGGAGAGTACAAGTTGAAGATGGCTCAAGTTCTAATTTCAAAATTGACACGGGAAGAATTTAAGGCATAGAATGTATTTTAGTTTTAGAAATTGAACTAATTGAAGCTGTAATTAAGTCTACACGGTATTCCTAGCTCAAATGGAAGTTTACTTGCTTCAATTAAAAAAGAATTGGGCATCACGTAATTTATGAAATAAATTAAATAATTAAAGATATTTATTAAAAATGTAAGTGATATAAATAGTATTAAGAATGCTACTTTATAACAAAAACAATTCAAGAAATTGTCAAACACAAGGCACAACCTGGGGTATGAATCCGTTCTTCATTCCTATTATACCTTATTATAGGCTGTCATATAATATTTTTAAATAAAATTTTTCAGGCTGACTCTTTCAATCAATTTCAATCTTATGACAAAATGAATGAGCGTATAACCTATCTTTTAACATAGTAGGTTTATTGCTTCATCAGATTAAGTTTCCCACCATAACCCTTTTATTAAGCCTGAAGTCTAAGTAGCCCTAGCTTAACGCATTGTAATAAGAAATTGTTTTCTTTTATAACAATAAAAGTAGATTTCATAATAATTTAATGTAAAATTATTAAAATTGTTTATAACTTTGTCAAAAATGCATTAATTTCATTCCCGAAAGCTTTTCAGTGCTTGTTTTTATAAGCCTTAAAGATAAGCACACCAAAATTTAAATTATTTTCAATTAAATTTTTTTTTTTTAATTTATGACAATTTTAACGACCGCTTAAAATTTTTTGAAAAAATTTATAAAATTTTTTTTCTACCAGACTTGGCTAAATCAACTCGCCTGTTGCTGATGATCAAGAATATATATAATATGATTTCAAGCTTCTACCTAAAATTATAATATCCTGCAGGAAATATAGAAATATCTGTCACCCTGCGCTTCCAGAACAAAATAACTAATTCCATTTACCAATCTAAGACTTGGCTCAGTGTGTGGCCCTAGTATTTCTTGTTACAGCCTGCAACTTGTCAACTCAATTTCAATTTGGGCAATTTGGATAACTTGTGCGGTTGCCTCAGTGAGGAATTTCCACTCTCTCTTTTGCCCTGCTCGGTGTGTGTCTTTTGGCCGCTTTCCTCCGTCGGTATGGGAGTGTGAGTGTGGCACGTAGCTTTTCCGGGCTTAGCACGTTTTTCAGTTTTCAGCTCAGGCAACTGGCGACGGAAAAGTGCAAACTGCAAACTGAAAACTGAAAAGCTGGAAAATGGCGACAACGGCAACGATGACAACTTTTGTGCTTTCGTTGCCGCCTTTTGATGTTCGCCTTGGTGCATATTTTATTTGCAGTTTAGCTGACAACACACTGGAGTCCATGTGGAGCAGCAAGTGGCTCCCTGGGATCCTTTTTTGGCCGAACTGGCAGAGGGATTAGCAAGTTTTGAGCAGCTGTTAACTGCTTTTGATAACAGCCAACCAGCCAGCCAGCGCAGTGCAGCTTGATGTTTATGCTTTCCAGACGAGCGGGGAATTCATTTATCCCTGAATTTTCATGGTGTTCCCCGGGTTTTCCCCAGTGCCACAGTTTGAGACTAACTCTTTCTCTCCGTCCATTTGTGGGTTAGGTGGTTTCCGACCAATTTGGTTCTGTGGAGCTTCCCGCAAGGATTAAAAAATCATTTGTGGCATGCCAGGCAACAATTGTAATCCAATAAGGATAAATTTCAAACAAAAGTTTGTATAATTTTCCCAACTAGGTTGAAAAGTTGGTGAAAAGTTAAAGAATTGTATAGCGTGGGAATTATGTAACACAAGTCTTAATTAATACAATAAATAAAAGATTAAATTTGCTAAGTAAGCCTTATTAATGAATACTTCCTAGACTTTTTCTTTTGAAAAGAAACACTAAACTATCCCTTTTTAATTATAGTTTCCCCATAAAAGATTAAGTTCTTTTGTGATTTATGTTCTTAGCGAACCACTGTATGCCTTTCAACTATTTTTTCAATTAATTAAGCAAGTTTACCGCGCACTTAAATGCATTTTAAGTGCGTCCTCCGCTTCAGAGGCCGCTTTTCTTTGCAGTTTTTCCATCAGAGCAGCATCAACAGCGCTGTTTGCCTGCCAGCTAACCAACCAGGCAGCCAGGCAGTTTCCCCTTTGAGCGAAAGTTTTCCCTTTGATTTTAATGGAGTTTCATGCAAACCCCTTGGCCTGAAGGCCTGAAGGCCTCCTTGCCGCCACCGCTGACGCCACCGCCGCCGCCTCCTTCGACAGTGCAATTAAAGTTGCGGTCGTCGCCGCACAAAGTTGAGCTATTTGATTTTGATTCGGATTGCTCTCTTTTGTCCCCCGCATTACCCACATTCCACTCACCTGATGGTCACCAGTGCGGAGGCGGAGGTCCTGCCAAACTGGTTCTTTAGCTGGCACTCGTAGCGTCCGCCATCGGGTATGGTCACATTCTTGACGAACAGACTGCCGGCGCCGCTTATTTGATATTTCTCCGTCAGCTGCACGTTTGGATCAATGAGCCGGCCATCGTGGCGCCATGAAATCTAAGGGAACAGGGGGGAGGAAGGTGCACAGAAAAAAAGAAGGGAAATCAGTAACATAAATCAACTATTAATATACTAAAGACGTTGCTAAATAACTCTTTATCTATTAAAAATAAAAGAAAAAAGGCATCCAAAGAGGCACAATTATAATATAAATTTCACGTATATTACGTCTTATTTCTCCCAGTGATCTAGCTTAAAAGCGAACCGAAAAGGAAACGTCAACAAGTGGCGCGCAAATAACAGAAGTTGGCGCTGGATATGGCCCCACTCGGGGGCGAAGGGGGAAGCTTGGAAGGCAACCGGAGCAATGGCAACTTTACCTGCAGTCCGTCCTCCGGCTGATCGGCCTGGCAGGGCAGCTCGATGGTGGTGCCCGTAATGGCCACCAAATTGCTTGGCTCGATGGCTACCCTCGGCGGTGACTGGGAGCGTTCCACCTTAATCGTTGCCTCCACGCTCGTCTCCCCGTTCTCGTTGCGCGCCGTGCACCGATAGATGCCTGTGGAGAAGTGTTGTCGCAAGAAGTGTTGGGATTCAATGAAATGTAAACCAATTTTTGGCAATCACTTTCACATTTTCCCTTGGCAGCTTACTTACCGGCATGCTCCTGGCGGGCAGCGCTCACCACCAGCTCGGTGTTCTCGTTCTCCAGCAGAAGATCCGCCGAATTGCCATTGGCTAGGGGCTCACCGTTGAATTGCCAGTCGATGGTGGGCAGGGGATTGCCATCGGCATCGCACTCCAGCACAAAGGCCTTGCCCAGTTTGATTGTTTGGCTTTGTGGTGCCATTAAAATTTCGGGTAGTTCTGCGGCGGAAAATTAAAGAGAGAGAGGCGAGACCAGCAGTGGTTTAACGGGGCGTATGAGCGATTTTCGAGCAATTTTCTGCTGCTCCAAATGGCAGCAACAAGCGAACTAAACCCAAGCCTGCAGTCCGTTTTTGCGTTCTCTATGGAGTCTTTTGTTAACCCGGCAAACAGCAATGGCAACAGCGAAAAGCATTACCCAAGTCAAACACCGAACAGCAACACCAAACTCTCTCTCTCTCGGTGTTTGACCCGCTTTGGCTGGCCCAAGGGGGCGTATGCGTAATATGCAATTCAAAATATTCGTTGAATACTTATTCAGCGGGCTTTCAGAGGCATATTTATTTTGACCGCTGGTTGAGTATTATATGTATATGGGCATTTTC
>VNJU01005629.1:0-20077 GCA_008042675.1 Drosophila seguyi | reverse complement strand
GCAAGACAGCCGCTGGGCGTATCTACAGCTGCAGCTTGTATCTAACAGATACTAACTACACGGTGAGAATATTTCTGGAATTAACCCCGTTTGTTAAAGGAAGAAAATGACCTAAAGTACCTTTGTGAGTTCAGGTTATCTTTTATACTGTAGACGTGAATATGTATTGTATCTGCATCTTAAATTGATTGATTGATTGATTTTTATTGTAATAAGAAATTAAATCTACTTATTACAATTACTTAAAGCCAGAGCGACTAAGGCATTGAATTTTACCTAATTAAAACCTAATTCTTTTTATAAGCAAGACAGCCGCTGGGCGTATCTACAGCTGCAGCTTGTATCTAACAGATACTAACTACACGGTGAGAATATTTCTGGAATTAACCCCGTTTGTTAAAGGAAGAAAATGACCTAAAGTACCTTTGTGAGTTCAGGTTATCTTTTATACTGTAGACGTGAATATGTATTGTATCTGCATCTTAAATTGATTGATTGATTGATTTTTATTGTAATAAGAAATTAAATCTACTTATTACAATTACTTAAAGCCAGAGCGACTAAGGCATTGAATTTTACCTAATTAAAACCTAATTCTTTTTATAAGCAAGACAGCCGCTGGGCGTATCTACAGCTGCAGCTTGTATCTAACAGATACTAACTACACGGTGAGAATATTTCTGGAATTAACCCCGTTTGTTAAAGGAAGAAAATGACCTAAAGTACCTTTGTGAGTTCAGGTTATCTTTTATACTGTAGACGTGAATATGTATTGTATCTGCATCTTAAATTGATTGATTGATTGATTTTTATTGTAATAAGAAATTAAATCTACTTATTACAATTACTTAAAGCCAGAGCGACTAAGGCATTGAATTTTACCTAATTAAAACCTAATTCTTTTTATAAGCAAGACAGCCGCTGGGCGTATCTACAGCTGCAGCTTGTATCTAACAGATACTAACTACACGGTGAGAATATTTCTGGAATTAACCCCGTTTGTTAAAGGAAGAAAATGACCTAAAGTACCTTTGTGAGTTCAGGTTATCTTTTATACTGTAGACGTGAATATGTATTGTATCTGCATCTTAAATTGATTGATTGATTGATTTTTATTGTAATAAGAAATTAAATCTACTTATTACAATTACTTAAAGCCAGAGCGACTAAGGCATTGAATTTTACCTAATTAAAACCTAATTCTTTTTATAAGCAAGACAGCCGCTGGGCGTATCTACAGCTGCAGCTTGTATCTAACAGATACTAACTACACGGTGAGAATATTTCTGGAATTAACCCCGTTTGTTAAAGGAAGAAAATGACCTAAAGTACCTTTGTGAGTTCAGGTTATCTTTTATACTGTAGACGTGAATATGTATTGTATCTGCATCTTAAATTGATTGATTGATTGATTTTTATTGTAATAAGAAATTAAATCTACTTATTACAATTACTTAAAGCCAGAGCGACTAAGGCATAGAATTTTACCTAATTAAAACCTAATTCTTTTTATAAGCCCACAGAATACCATCGTTTTTCTCTCTGCCCCACTGCATCCTCATTACACAGTGCTTACGGATTGATTTCCAGCAAGCTGCCACGGCTGTGATTCGCCTTTGCCCATCAATCAGAGGCTGCAACATCATTTGCATCATTATGCAGCGCAACAGCAACAGCCACAGACATCTTTAAAGTGGGTCAAAAGGTGATTTCGCTGCGCTTAGACACTTTTTGTGCCGTTTGGCAAATTGCCCGGCAGCGTCTTTGCGGTTTCGCGGAGTGTTTGGTTTTTGTGAAAATGCCAATTGCGAGTTTCCCATCAACGACGACGACGACGACGACGAAGACTGCGACTGGCTACCGGAAAATCTGTGCACTTCAACAAGCCATAATAATCGCTCCAAACTTGAACTTGATCTTGAAACAAAACGGTTCCATATGCCTGGCCATGCATGCAGGCCCGCCCATTCTCCGCCAGATTATATCATATTTTCCTACGCATTTCCACTCCACTTAATAACAAATTATCTGCAGTGGCAGTCGCGTGCTTTGTCTGTGCTCTCAGTACATTTTGGATTGTTTTTCTTGCTGTTTCTGTTTCTGCTTCTGGTTTGTTTCTTTTTTTTCGAATTTTGTTTGGCTTTTCAGCGCAGCCAAATGTTATATGTCTGTGCACCGTTGCATGTCGCCGTGTATTTTCGGTTGTATTTTATTTTTATTTTTTGCTACTTTTTAGTGTGTATTTCAACCGTTTTTGTGTGTGCGCACTTCAGCAGTGTGTTGGCCGAACAACAAGCGCACAATTAGAGCGCTCAAAGTCGCGTAACACTCGCCAAATGCCGGCAACTTGGTAAGTACGTAGAATGCCAAATGAGCAGTCGTTTAGTACGGATCTGAATGCATACATACATCACTTATTTGAGGGGTACTTTTGGGTATATTGCAGTCTACAAGGTTAAATAGGAAGAGATAATTGCAATTGAACAGTAAATTATTATTAAATATTAAAACAATTAATCTTAATTAGAGGTCTTAACTTGTAGAGCTTAAGCATCGAACAACCCGAAGGTGTCAGGATAATTTTGAATTTATCAATAGGAGAGTAAAAAATAATATTTTTTTAAATACATTGGACTATTTATACTTCCTAAAGTTGCCTAATAATGTGCAATATTATATACAACTTTGTGAATAAAATAAAACTCATCCTCAAGTTACTTTCAATGGAATAAACTGGTGTTTTAACATTATTTTTATAGTCTTGAATATCTACTCAAATAAGTTAGAAAGTCTCCTGGTATATTTATTTTATTTAATGAATAGCATAATCTATGTAATCAGGGGGTATTTTACTCTTCCTAACACAACAGTCTACCCTTATATCATGCTCCAGTGTTTTTCCAATTGCAATTTGGTTTTTGTATTTAGAATTTTGTTGTATTTTTTGTTTGCAGCTGTCCGTTTGCAATGTTAATTTTCCAGCTTTCCATTTCAATGAGCCAAATGAGACTCGTTGCGAGGCCAGAGGAGAACTGGACCAGACCAATCTGTTGACAGTCTGGCCGCGATCTGAACAAAGGCTTGCGCAACTGACTGCCAAGGCACCTGCAATGGAGTATCGATCGAATCGAGGTGATCGTGCCGCTCTTTTTCTTCTATTTTTGCCGGGCAACTTTTTGCTGTTTCAGCAGACGACCATCGGGTTCGATCTTTGGTTTCAGCCAAGCTCAGCGCTTACCTGGCTAATGTCGGCGATTCAGTTCCGTTACTTCTATATGCCACGCTCCATCTGGCAATTTGCCGCTCGATCAGCACTTTTGTTTGCGCTTTGTATTACAAAGCGAAGCAATACCCGCAATCAGCACTTTCCGCGATGTATCGGAGCAGCGAAGAGCTCTTCAGTCAGTCGGAAATCAGCGTCCAAATGGCCCAGCTTATCAGGCTGCCCCAAGTCACCAAAATCACGTTGCAAAATGCCAGCGACAAATTTGTTGAGCAGCAAAAAAAGTACAGAATAACAGACAGACACTAGGAGAAAAGTTATCAGAGTTTGAAAAGATGTCCTAATTGGTTAATTCTATCATTTAAGACACTCTAAGAATATCTCTTAATATAAAAAACAATACTGCTTTTAGAGTGTATTGTATACAGCATTTGAATTAGTTTCAGTTTACCTTTCATAGCAGTTTTTGTTCAACTATTTAGAGCCAGACAAGACCCTTCATTCGAGGACAAATTTCTGCCAGTGCATCCCTAGGTGGCACTTGACTGGAGCTCTCGTCGCCACAATTTGTCATGCGATGCCATTTCTCGCTCCTTCTCCCATCTAGCGCTGCTCCGACAATTGCAGCTGGCATTTGGGTAATTTTAATGAGCGGCGCTTGTAAGAATTTGCGACAATTTGACGTCGAATTGCCGGGGCAAAGGCAACTGCAACGGCAACATCTGCGGCTGTGTGTCAGCTTAGTGGTTGAACAACACATTTGTGTCAACATTTCCAGGGTGCAACACAGTGCGATGCGCTTATCAGTGAGGGGGGGAGGCAGTTGAACCGAAATGAATGGGAAATGTGGGCCAAGCGCGATAAGCGAACCAAAAATATATACATTTTCAAATGGGCCAGTAAATATAATCCATTTAACTAAATAAATCAACCGAATGATGTCGGCCAAACAACTTAATAATGAGTCGCTGCCCTGTCCCTGCCCAACGACAACAACATCGACAACAACATCGACAACGACAACGACGACGACGACAGCCAGCAACCACAGAGTGTTCCAAACATTTAGTAGACGCGCCCTTTGCCACGCCATATACCTATATATATACTCGTATGTGGCCGGTCATTCCCGAGGCCAACAACCACAACAGTTATAGTTTGCTTAAAGCGCCTGTGTCCGCCTCTTGGGATTCCCCCGGGTTCCCCTATTGTTGCCCCCGGGAGAGGTGTGGTTTTACACTAGGAAAATGAACAACAAATAAAATCAACTTTAAGTACTTGACATGAAACTTTAAAAGAATTAGGTGGAGATTAGAAAGGTGTTTAAGGAAAACCCAGGTATAAAATTTATACATTACTTTATGGCCTTCAAGGAACAATATGACACCTTAGCTCTTTGAACAGCATAGTTTGAGTTATTTCCCAACTTGTGTCATCATCATGAACCATTTCCTTTAGTTATTAACTGCTTGCATTGGAGATTCAAAAATCTCCCATAATACAATTATCTTATTAGTTAACTTTGCCAAAATACTGAGTATTTTCCCCAGTGTAAATCAGCCCAGCGGGCGCTAAATCGATCAAACTTCTGAGCTGCGTTCGTGCCAGTGCATTGATTTGTGCAATGTTTGGCCAACGCAGTGGCCAGAGGCTGGAATTTCCCAGTAAATGGAAGGAGGGGTCCGCCCTCAAGTTGACTCAACTCACCACACCTCACCCCTAAGCCCCGCTACACATCTGCATCATCAGCCGTGCGTCCCCTTACATAAATAAAATCCCATTTGGACTTTTCTCTCCTGACCAAACGACCATCGAAACGAGACGAATTTTATTCATGGCGCATTTGGTATAAACGGCGTTTACATATTGAAATCTCTCAAATCCGAAAATGTGAAATGTGGAAATCTCTGCAAATGGAAAGTCGCACCATCAACACAGGCACGCACACACACTGGGAAATGTGAGTGAATGTATGGCATATTCCCATGTGTGTCCAAGGGTTTTCGGGCTTATAAACTTGTTGTACAACTCATAAAATATGAAGGGAAAGAGAGGGGAAGAACGAATGAAAATTTATTAGCCAGGCCAACGAAGACCAAATGCGCTTTGATCATTGAAGAGATTGCTTTGGTTGAATGCAACATATTATATCATCTGTTTAGAGATATTTTAAATAATTACAGTCTTATATACTTATGTGGTTATGGCACTGTCGTTAAGCTTTCATTAATTAGAAAGACTGATTTTTAAAATAAATATTTATGCACAAAAGGTAAATAAAATAATAACTTTGGTTAAAAACTTTTATTAAAAAAAACCATTTGATTGTCTTGCTCACACATATGAAAATATAATTGTTTATGCTCTCGAGTGTAATGGAATCTTGAAACTTCAATCTTTTAAAATTTAGCTTTTATAAAATATCTGTATAAGTAAAAGTATAAAGCTACTGAATATCCAACGAATATGTTTTTATTTTATAATTAACTCATTTTCCTCACTCTACTCTCTGATAGATTATTTCTGATCCTTCCCAGCTATCAATCCTAAACACACCGCATATATTTATATCTGCCAGATAATACCTTCTAGTTAGAATATAGTCACTTATGTGGTTTGGCTTCCCCCTCGAGTTAGTGACAAAATCTGTGGAATCAACTTTTCCCATAAAGCGTATTAAACCAGCCAGCAGCCGCCAGACAAAATCTGGCTTACATCAACTCCGGAAAACGAGTTTTTTGTGGGCCCAAAATCAGGGCTCCCCCCACACACACACACACACACACACACACCCCAAACTCCCCAGCAAAGACTTGGTCCATTGGGCTGCGAGCTGCATTTCACTCGAATAATTGAACATTTTCGGTGACCCAATTTTGGGGAGACACCGCCTGAATATAACAAATTGCTGCAATGGGCCACGCCCCCCATTTCGAAGTAACGCAGTCTCTCCGCTCCGCTCCGCCCCAATCCGCCCCGCCCTGCCCTCGGTGGCAAAGTTTTCCTATTGATTTTTGTCGCAACTTAACTCCGAGTGGCAGCCAAAAAGTTTTTCTGCGGCTCGACTTGCTGACACGTTAAGTTCAGTTCGAGTTTCTTCGACGTACACACGAGTATCTGCGGGTGTGAGTTGCAATGGGAGCAACGTGTGTGCGCGCACTTGCGGCCAATAACTTTCAAATGGCCAAGTTTGAAAGTTGGTAAGAGCTGGAAACCATTGAATGTTACCAATCATTGCCGATTCCAGCGGAGTAGCAATAGCAGCGCCATCAGCAGCAGCGGCAGCTGCAGATTCAATTAAACTTTGGCTTCACGCTTTCGATCAGTGAAAGTGAGTGAGTCGCCGAAGCCATTCATCCCCTTCAATTGGCTGCCACAATCAATTGCATTGCAATGCCAATGGCTGGCGATGCAATTGCCATTTCAGTTCCACTGACAGTGGCTGTGGCAGCAGCAGGGGCTGTGTCAAGTGCAACGACGAACGGACAAAGACCGATGAACCGCAGCGGAAAGCGAGACTGTCTTGGCTATTTCCCCTTGACTTGGTCATCTCAAAAGGAAGCAGGACCAAGAAGAGCACTATTCAGGAGATGCCAGCAGTTATGGATATTTTATTTTATGATATTAAAAGCAAAGTTCACTCCTGAAATATTCAAACCTTTAATTAATGGGAATGTTAAACTCAAGCTATTGCCTATTTATTGCCTCCCCATATATCCAATTTCTGGACTCGAACTGCAAGTTCATTGCCACCTCAGGGGCCGCAATTGCAATCCGAAACGTCCCAGAGCAGCTATAGCAGCTATGCACTTATGAATTATAGCCATCCCCGGCCAGCAATTAAAGCGAGCATCCGCTTTAAATTGAAATCGAAACTGTCCTGGGGGCTGCCGACTGACGAGACTGGCGACTGGCGGTTGGGGGGTAAGGAAAGGTGAGCCAGTGCATAAATCTAGCACAAGCACGAGCGCGGCCAGAACAATAGGAGCAGCTGGGAGAGGATGGTGAGGCGTCGCGACGCTCAGCTGCATTTTGCAGGCAAAAACTGCGGCAACAGCACGCTTGGCCAACGCTGCGTGATGAAGTGGCCATGTATGGAAGAGCCTGTGGCTCTCGCTCTCCGATTCTTGTATTACAAGCACATCAAGATATGGTATATACCATATATATATATATATATATATATATAGAAAATTGGCACATTTTACTCGCTTTCAACAAGTTCAGAGAAGCGAAATGGAACGCACAACACCCAACAATGCCAAGCAGCCAAGGAGGCAGCCGCACACGCAGAAAAAATTTAAGGAACTATAGCAGTAAAGAAACAAATATTTATTCTTCAAGAAGCTTAAAACTATATCTTAAAGATTCTTTAAACTATATCAAAATCAATTAACCGAGACCTTGGGTAAAAGTACAGAAATCTTTGGCCACCTCCATGTTTTCAGTTACACTTCTTCACTTTGAACTTCCCAGTATCTCACCTCACTTTTCCCTCAGTGTGGGACAGGAAATGCAGGTTACTGTGATAAGATCTAGGGATTTATCTTATATTAATTGGTGCCAGTGCAGTTGGGGCAACCCAGATCTATGGAGGAAGTCGCCTCAAGCGTATCAATTTGTTATTGAGAGGGTCTTATATCGGCCTTCCTCGGTAAGATCTCACTTCCAAGAGTAGAAAGCCCTCACGAATGCCTTGACAATGAACCGTGTGTGCCCAATCCGCAACTTAACTGCCGCCGAACATTCCGGAGACCCACTTCTTTGATCTGAAAGACTAACTGTCGACTAATGATAGCCAGCCACATACATGGATACTCGTATTACCCGCATTGTGCAACGTCATCTGATGGCTATTTAGACCAAGACCTAATCCTCTCTTGGGGCTCATCACCTGTCCGCCGGCTATCTGGCACCACCCATCTACATCTACATCTCAATCGGAAGGTAATGCCATAACACAACATAGAGGCCCGATTGTTGTTTGGCCCGAACCAAGCTGAAGGGCTCTTCGGACCCGGCCTGGAGAGTATCTGTGTTAATTTCCGCTCAACTGTTTGTTTTATGACTTCTTCGAGACGTTCCCACAGGCCCACAGAGACAACTGTTGCTGCGTCACATGAAAAACAATCGTGTTTCCCCGCAAAACGAAGGAAAACAAAACGAAACCGTCTGAAATGAAATGAAAGCCGCTCGGGGTCAGTTTTGAATTATTTATATGAGTTTTGGGCATTTCCATGTCCACTTTGTTTGCTTCGAAAATGCTAATTCGAGCGCCCGAAACAAAGCCATGGCAATGTCAAAAGAAAGCTAATTAGATGGCTTGAAGAAGTGGGCGAACTTTGAAGATTATCTAAATGTTTTCTCAATTTGTTGTATTTATTATTAAGATATATCACCCGAAATCAAGATAAGTTCCTTTCTCCAGTGAGACATGTACATATTTCTCTGGTCAAAGTCAAGGGTTCGTCTTAAATTGTTAACAAGTGAAGCGGCTCCCCCGAGGAGTCACTCGAGCGTGACAGGTGAGTCGAACAGGTGAGCGGAGCAGGTGAGCGGAGGAGGAAGTGAATGCAAATTCGCCGCCTGTAATTGTGTGAATAAAAGTCAACAGTTGTGGCCAACGCCTTGGCACGCAACCCAGTCCCTGCCCTTCCGCGTCTTCGGGTGTTTCTTTAAAAAACGAAAATGAATTCATTTCATAAATCCCTCGACTAGCAGCTGAGAAAGAAATTAGCATAGTTTTTGTGTCTTACCAAAGGGGGAACTGTGCTAATGTTACAAAGTTGCTTCCTGTTTTGGCCCTGCTCCCAGATTTGCCTCGGCCGCAGTTCATTAACTTGGCAACAGAGTGGCAGTGAGCCGCCAAAGGCGAATTTCACTTTTTCGCGCACAATTTGAAGTTCAACGAGCAGCGAGCGAGCTCCCTCTTGATACAGGGGGAACATACCAAGAAACCAGTTGAATAATAAGCCAACCGAGTGAGCCACGTCTTTGTGCGGGGAAATTGCAAATTACCGCCTCATAACCTGCAGGTCTAAAGCCCGACGTCCCCCCATATAATTAAAATACTTTCACTGCCGCCTGCTGGCTGCCTGCAAATGCCAAAACTCCGCCAGAGTCCACGCTAGTCATAAATTTATGCCAGTTTGTCGTTCATAATTGTGAGAAATCTCATGGCGACCAGACAGGCAGCGACAGTTGGCCAAGGTGAAAATCGCTAAAGGATAAAAGTGGGATAAGGCAGTGGCAGGTCGGGGAAAAAAGGGAAACTGCTTTTTAAGTTGGCAAACTACCAGGTAGGGGACATTGATTGCTGGTGTTGTTAAGCGGCATCAATCAGGGCTCATTTAATACAAAGAAAGGTTTATTTTCGAGATAGCTTCACGAGTTTCCTAAGGATATAAATTATTTCTTTACTTAAGACCAATTACTCCCTTTTCCTTAATATGGCTTTTAATCTTATGAATCATAATACCCTCTACATTTCCTACAACTTTTATGCTGGAAAAACAACTTCTCCGAATTAAAAAGGAAATGTGAAATTAATCAAATGTAAACTTTCGTTTTCCCCCACCACTTCGGCTCACGAACAATAAAATTTGTTACCTTTTCAATTGAAACTGTATAACTATTATGTCCATTACGATCCATTTTATGGAGTCAGAGCCGGCGCAAGAAGCCCTGCCACATAATTAAACTTAAAGACTGTGCTGTTATGGCCTCAGTGCTCCCAATGAGCCCCAGCCCCCAATAAACGGAAAACAAAAAATAACAGCAACAAAAAAACATACTCACAAAAGCTATATAACCAAAGGCTGGAAAAAAGCTTGAAATAAAAAAAGTCGAATCGCTTTTCGCAAGCCAGCGTGCTGTCATTAAATTTAATAAGCACTTTTTTCAGGCCAAGCTTGGATTTTTTCAAGCCCTCGTCGTCCGCCTGACCCCTCTTCGCTTTTCGCCCAGCCAAGCATTTAAAAGATAACAAAAACAATAAAAAAACAACCGAAATGTTCTAGCAAAATATGAGAGTCAAGAAAAAGAAAAGAAATAAAAACTACAAATAACGTTGCTGGGCAGTTTTCAAGCCTTTTCTTTCCATAGAATTTTCTTGGTGGCCAAGCGGAGTAAATGAACTCTGGGGGCGCCATCAGCGCTGTCTAACGGCTCATCTGGCTCGGGCTCCGGCTTTGGCTTGGGCTCCATTCCCAGTCCCGACTAGACTAGCACACTTTTGCTCATTTGTTTGCCAGCCATAAGAGTGAGTTATGAAATACACTCGTACGCATAATGCCCCACACTTCACACTTTGCTGGGCGGGAATATACACATACGAAAGTGGTGCCGTTTATGGCCGGAGCAAATTAAGAGCCGCTCTTTCTGGCTTCCTGGGTGATCTTTCATCGGCTTTGGACAATTTACAGACCGATTGCACGGAAAGGCCAGTAATGAAGCAAAAAATGTAGCGATTATGGAGCGTCGATCCAGCTTAAAGCCCGCTGTGCGGTGAAAGAAAATGTGCTTTTAAATGCGGCCAAGTTGGAACAAGTGCCAGTGCACTCGCAGAAAAGGACGTGTAGTGGTTATTAAAATTTCTGGAAATTATTTTTTTTAAAGCCCAAGACTTCTCTTCATTCCTTGGAACGCTAGGATTTTAGATTCTGTAGCAACTTACCGAAATATCAGGAGTATTCTGAAAGCAGTAATAAGACAGATTGATGAGTATAAATCAGTACCATAAAAATATAAATATAAATAAGTATATATTTAAAATTTTTATTTAAAGAAAACCCAATTTAATTATTTCTAGAAAAAAATAAAAACGTAAACAAAGGTCTAGCTTTTTGACAATAGTGTAAAAAGGGAATAGGGTTTCGACGGAAGCACTCATTACGGAACCCACCAAGGATGGTGGTTTTTGTCTGACTGGCAGCCACCACTGCACCAGATCCCCAAGCGTTTGTGTTGGCGCTTCCATTTCAGGGCGCCGCATAAAGGTAAGTCCGCACTGGGCGGGGCTGGATGTTATGAGAATAATAATAAAAAATATGCGAAATACGTATAATATTATCGCGTTTCGGTCGAAAAGTGTGCGGAACTTTTTCGCATTCAGTGCACACGAGTGCACAACTCGCACTCCCCCGGGAAAAGCGGGTTGCGGCCGGGAAATGGATCTGGTTGGTATAAAGGCGGGAGGCAGAGTGCATTGCTGCTGCAGCTCCAACTTTGGCTGCAACTGCCAACTCAATTATAAAACGAGGAGCAACGCACAAAACACATTAAAACTGCAAGTGGAAAGCTTGTTTTTCTTCACTTTTTTTTGTATTTTGGTTTTGGTTTTGTTACTGGTACTGCAGTTTCGTTCTTGTTTATTTTTCAGTTCTTTCCACTTTTCGCTTTTCTGCAATTTATTGAGTTCTCTCTTTGGCATTGTTTTGTTCCCTCTATGCGGAACGAAATAATGGCCAGGGCTCCAAGCACAGAGCAATTCCGGCTCATATTTCTGCATGCAATTGGAAATTGTGTTCTCGGGGGGGCAGTGCATAACTCAGAGGGCCAATAAAGCACTAAAATCCAGTTGGTCACTCACTTAAGTTGAATTTATGAGAAGCGCAGAGAGAGGCGCTGCTTACCACTTGCTCCCCCATTTCTCAGATGATTTGTTTAATTTTTATGAATTTTTAAAAAGGAAAAATGAAAACAAAACTTTTTCTTACTTCTCTTAGGTTTCAGTAAGAAATAAACTCAATAAAAACTTTGAACACTAATTTGATTTCAAAGAACCTCTGCCCACAATATAAGCTATTAATTTTTCTATTTCTTGAACGACTCCCAAGACGATCCATCAGTCATTAGTTCCAGGAAGTCATCCCTGAGCGACAAGAACCAACCACAGCAACACGGCAGCAGCGATGCAACATCGATGGTGGAAAGCGAAAAAAACAATTTCAATTGATCGACGCCGTCAGCTGTTTGATGGACGCAACATGAGCCAGCAATTTGAGGCACGCAGCCGGGAAGAGCACCTGCTCCAGTTCGGAGCAAAGGCCAAACCCAAAAACAAAAACAAAACCAAACGATAATTTTTCCAAAACCGAGAATCGTCTGAGCGAAGAGTGAAAATGGCAGGGAGTATTAAGGAGTGGAGGAGTGTGTGTGCTGGTGCTGTTGCCGGAAGTGCAATTGTCGCATGCAACCGTGCCACGCCCACACGAAAACTGAGGGAAACCCGGAACAAACAGATGAACTCCAGCCACAGCCACCCACCCCTGTATTAATCGCCACCACTGCCAAGGCAACGAACCCGCGGCGATTGGTGATGTGTGTTTGACTGTGTGTGGGGGCGTCTTAATGAATATTGAAAATCAATTCCACAAAGTGAGCCGAAATGAGTTGAAATGCCGGCACTTTATCACAAGCTATGAGCACGAGAGTGACAGTTTTCCCATACACAGAAAGAAACCAGGAAAGATTGGAAATTGTAAAGCGACTTAAAGAAATTGGTCATTACATTCCATGTATTTAATAGAAAAATTTATCAAATTCTTTGAAGACAGTTCAAACTGAAACCGTGGCAATGAATTATTGAAACAAATCACAATATTTATAGACAACTTGAAGGAGTAAAAGGTTTATAAATTCATAATTAAACAATTAAGATTCTTTTATAATTTTAATTTAAGCAGCAATATTTTAAATATATATTATAAATTATTTTATCGATGCTGTGTTTGAATTCATTAATTGAATCTTATTTAAGCTTTACGTTTCCTTTATTATTTTTTAAAGACAAAAATTACTTTATTTATATTTAAGATAAGTACTAATTGACAAAAACAAGGGATTGCTTCCATTATTTTGCTTTCTCTTTATACTAATTTTATATTTTTAAATTGTAATCAACCTTTTCCTGAGAGTATTAAGCCCATCATCAAAAAATTTACACTCACTTCTTCATTATCATTTAAATAATTATACACATCTTGCTGCGATTTCGAAACTGAATTGTGAAGTCAGTGTAAAATCGCTTCTAACTCGGAGTCGCGCTGTGGCACGTGTGAGTTCCCGGCTGCCGCTGTCATATCGCTTTCCCTGCGGGATCTGGCGGAACGTCTCCGACATGTGCCACTTAAATGGGCAGGACGGAGTGGGAATGGAGTTGGAGAGATGGGAATGGAGTTGGAGATATGGTAAGAATGAAAGAACCGGCCGAGCAGCAGCTGTCAGTCTTATGTGCTGCTAGCTGGCCAAACATGTTTTCCTCCGCTGCTGCTGCAGCGACGGTGGCTCGGCATGTGCTGGATAATTTAGCAAAATTTGGAATCCGACTTGGTCCTGTTAGAAGAACTCCGCACATGTTCCTGCTCTTGCTGTTGCAGCAATAGCAATGCTAGGTAAATATTATTACAACAACTAATGCATACAAAAACTAACCGAACGCTGTTTGGAATTTTTTGTAAAAACGCGTTGCATGGAAAACTTGAAAAACCGGCAATGCCGAAATGCGCTTTACTACACTGCTCAAATCAAAGGGTTATTGTGTATTTCTGCAAACAATAAGACTAGAAAGCTATAATGAAATTTAAGTGTAAACCGAAGTGAACCGACCACATGTCGTGGTCGAAGTTGCAGGCCAGAAAACTCTGTGCCAACATTTGTGCGCAATTACGAAAGCCAAAACCAACGGCAACAATGTGGCGGCCATCATAATTTCCATTCAGCTAGCTTGGAAAAAGGCAAAAAAAAAAGGAAAAAAAATAGGAAAAGGAAAAGAAGTAACAGTGGCATTAGCAACGGCCAAGTAATTGAACGTAATGGAGGGAAAGGCAAGAGGACGACTGACTTTCCTTGGACCCATTCCTGGCAAAGAGCAAAAGCGCTCATAATGGGAACTTTCAAGTCGCTTTTAAGAGGATTTCTATGGAATAGTTCCTATACAAAGCCGTTCAAAGGGATGCTGCACTACTGTAAAGAGGGTGCAGCAGGAATTTCAGTATCTGGCTTTTGCGGATTGATCTTTTCAGGCCTTTAGGTATTTCTATTCAAAGACTAAAAACTCTGTAAACTCAATGTTGAATAAGTAACTTTTAATAGTAATTTATTGTAGTTTAAAGCCCCATCCCAGAGCCCCTTGATCGGGGCCTGAGCCGATATCAGAAATCCAGTGCCTGAGCTGTCACTGCCTGCCTGTTGGCAGTAGTAGGGTAGCATTCGGCGTAGTTCAGCAGCTGTTATAGGAAACCAGAAAGAGACTCGAAAATTTGTGAACAAAATTCCAGTAAGTAGATCCACCTCCACTGCCACCCTTCACCACGATCTTTACTCATCTGACTGCAGCCCAGTGACATGTCCGAACTGCAAGCATCGCTACTGCTCAATCGACAGCTCGCCGAGCTGCAGCTCAATCCGGTCGAGGGCTTCTCCGCCGGCCTAGTCAGCGACACCGACATCTTCAAGTGGGAGGTGGTGATCATTGGCCCGCCCGACACCCTCTACGAGGGCGGGTGCTTCAAGGCCCACCTCATCTTCCCCAAGGAGTACCCGTTGCGTCCGCCGCGCATGAAGTTCATAACGGAAATCTGGCATCCGAATATCGACAAGTCCGGCGACGTGTGCATCTCGATCCTCCACGAGCCGGGTGATGACAAGTGGGGCTATGAAAAGGCCGAGGAGCGCTGGCTGCCGGTTCACACCGTAGAGACGATCCTCCTCTCGGTGATCTCGATGCTGACCGATCCCAACGATGAGTCCGCTGCTAACGTGGACGCAGCCAAGGAGTGGCGCGAGGATTTCAAAGAGTTCAAGCGCAAGGTAACTCGCTGCGTCCGTCGCAGCCAGGAAGAAATCTAGACTTCTAGATAGATGGGATGGCAGTGCCAACGATCGAAAGCGGTCCACATGCTAATCACGTGAATAAAATGAGCGCCTAATATATATATGTCGTCTTGTGAGGCAGAAGAGCGGCCACAGAGTCTCCTGTTCTAATTGGAGGAGCCATTTAGGGCGACATTGCAGTCTCTTTGAGCTTGCGCCAATTCTGCGACACCTGTCGGCATTAATTACACTTAATCGCCTGGGAGGCATTACCACCTCCTAACATCGGTCGATCTTAAGCCGGCGAGCTTAATAGGCTTGGACCTCTTCCAGTTGCACACTGACACAGTTATGGCTGTCGCAGCAGATACCAGCTATAGCGTTTTCTCTGGTCTTTGGTCTTTCTGCCAGAAGAGATCCGAGGCAGCTGGCCACTTGGCTGCTTTTCTATATGGTCTTTACATGGGGACACAAAAAGTGTACATGCACTGGGAAAAAGTTAATGGAAAATTTAAGAAATACTAAAGCAGAATCTAATTTCGTAGAGTATATTATATACGATTATTGTTGAGTTTAAGTTGAGTAATCGTAGGAAATATATCTTAAGATGAGCTCTTATAATGTCATTTGCTGTCCATACATGCTTTCTAGCATCTAAGTACTAAAGAACACCTCGTAAACAATAAGTTTTCCGCTAAAAGAAATAAACTGTATAATAGGACAAATAGCACGATTTTTAGTATACACTTTTTGTCTGTGCATCTCAACAACAAATTGGTGCTGTTGCTCTTGGTGTTGCTGTTGGCTAGTGTGACAGCAGCAGCAACAACGACTGCGACTTGTTTTGCTGTGCGGAGCTCCTGGGCAACGACTTCACTCTAGAGCTCGGCTGCCAGCATTTTTGTGGTTAGCTGAACTTGTTTTTGTTGTTGTAATTGTTGTTTATTAGCAACAAGTTTTGCATTTTGATTTTACTCTTTGTCGTGCCAGCGGCAGACCCGCAACAATTCCCTCTCCGCATGTCGCATTGTTTGGCCGTGAGTCAAATCCGGAGCGGGATACTTGCCCAGCCCGCCGTGCTGGGTGTGACTCCGCAAACCCGATTCCGATTCCAATTCCAATTCCAATTCCAGTGACTGTCTGGCTAACAAATTCAAATGATCCCAAGCCGTGTGTGATTCAGCAAATACCTCGAACGGGGGAGACGTAGGAGAAGAATAAGCACAAATCGGTGAGCGATTTGGAAACTGGGTAAATAAGGCCATGCACCTTCTTTAGTGGCGCAAACACGAAACAAAAAATACAACAAATCTTGGCGGCAATAAGCCACAGCATCAGATTCAGCAGCAACGTGATCATGATCATGATCAACACGATTGGCAAATAGTAAAAAACGAAAACGAAACGAAGCGCAAGAAAAGAAAACAAAACGAGGGAAAAGAAAACAGCTCGAAACCAGCTCCAGAGGTGGAAGCGAAGATGCTCGACCTGGAGATTCTTCTGCACGGCAAAAAAATTTTACGAACTTGATTGATGCTTTTAAGATTAACTCTTTAAGGGGATAGTGTATCTTAGGAGTCTAAATAAAACTTGATGGCACTGAAACTAAAAGCGAGTTTCCATAATATATTTGGTAGTATTACAATTCTGTATGAAAAAAACATAAATTATAACCGCAATTTAAGGTTTTTCATCAGTTCTTTAGTAAAAAGAAGCAAAAAAAAAGCATCTCTTTCTTACCAAATATCTCCACTCTGAGCTTTAATTTGTAATATTTTATCGATCTTTAAAATAGAATCCAAGATCTTCAACGTTTTTTACCGTGTCATTTGCTGAGAGTTAAAAACTCACTCAGCCAGTAGAAATTGAATTGATGTTGAGCCCCGCCAGACATCGGATGGGACATGGGATATGGCATGGTATATATGGGATATGGGCAGACGGGAGGGGAATGGTAGAGCGATACCCCTGAAACCGGTTCCGAGCCTGGGCCAGGCCAGGGAGCCCGTAACGCACGGCGCGTAAGCCGGGTCCGACCGAGCTCCCCGAGCAGGGCATTTATAAATAGCCACAGCTTTCGATATGTGCAGTGAAATCTTCTAGCGGCTAATGGGAAAACCGACCGACCGACCGACATAGCGGGGTCAGTGCGAGGGGACAGGTAGCAGAGAGGCAGGTCGGATTCATTAGCCAACGCATGTACATCGAGGGTGGAAAGGCAAATGCAGCTGGACAAGTGCCTGTGTGCGAGAGGTTTTCCTGGGAAGAGGGACACAGATCTAGCCGGGACTACCTACCCTGGGATGTGCGTGAGTAGTGTCCAAAATCCAATAGACGACGGCTACGACGGCGATCCAAGATGCGGTGTGTGGCTGTTGGTGTTGGTGCGTTGCATACGTGTTAAGTAAATTCCAATATGTGGCCTGGCCTGCCTCTCTCGTATCTTACAGATACATTGGCCGAGATACTGGTTTCGGGACTTCGTAAAGTTGTGCCTGCAAAGCCAGCGGAGAAACCACCAAAGTGGAGTTGCTGGCGCTGGTCGTCGCACGATTGAGATGGATGATGCGATGAGTAATCCCTGCGCGGGTAAACACTGAATCTCTGGCACTGGCACTTTTCACGCAGAATACAGTACACAGCGCGCTGCTGCTGCTGCTAACAACCTTTACACGCTCGACGGTTTTGTCAGCCATAAAAATCGCCCGTGAGGCGAAATACAAAAAATATATATATCGCTGTGAAAACTACCTGACGCGACGCGCGCGCCATAAAACTAAAGACAAACACTGAACCTCTGTTGTTGCTGTTGGTGTATATTTCTATAACGCGGTCCGCTTACGTTTCGATTCGCGTTCTTCGCTCTAATACCCGCTCGATCCCGCACGTCCACCTGCGTTGCCGTCACAAAATAAACTAAACCCAACTACATTGAAAACAAGTTTTTCAAAAACCCGTCGATGTTGCTGGCAACATTATACTTCTATAAATACACCCATGGACAACATAATAGGTGTGTATATTTTTCTTTTTATACTCTTGCAGGACATTATAATTTTAGTCAGAAGTTTGCAACGCAGTGAGGGGACCTTTCCGACCCCATAAAGTATATATATTCTTGATCACCTTATATAGCCGAGTCGATCTAGCCATGTCCGTTTGTCCGTCTGTCCGTTTCTGCGATAACTAGTCCCTCAGTTTGGAAGCTATTTGAATTTAAAAAAAATTAATTTAAAACATCACCACTATATATTATTCTAGAACTTCGTTTTTATTTTATCAGAATCAGCTGACATAGGAACGTTAAATAAATTTATTAAAAATAAATTATAAAACTGGCTGTTTTTCGGCATAAATTTATCTGTTCAGAGATGTACCCATTTTCTATTATTTCAGAGTCTTAGTTTTAATTTTATGCAATATTTTCTAAAATATTTTCTAAAATGTGTTAGTTTTAGCTTAGAGTGATGGCTCGGTGTACGAGGAAATTTAAATTGAGAAAATTTTTGTACAATTTTTCCCTACATTTAGATTAAAATACACACCTATTATTTTGTCCATATGTGTACTAGAAGAAACACATTCACATCCCCACACACACAGGCACAGAAGTTTGTTGCTCACAACTGCAATAAATGTTGACAGCAAGACTGCATGCCAGCAACATTTACGCTGGCAGCGCGCTGCCATGTTAGCAGCATGTTGCTAGTGTGTTGGCGGTTTGTTGTTGCCGGCTTTTTGGCTGTGCCGGTGGCTGATGTTGTTGTTGGTGTTGTTATCGCTGGTCGTTGGCACTGTACGGTCCACCCCCAATATAATGCAGGGTAGTTTTCCCGTAAATATCATCTGCTGCAGGGGTATATTCCGCCTAGCATCGGGTGTGTGGGAGGACAGTTGAATTAACAAATAAACGGAGACTCCATGCAATGCCATTAAAGTTTGTTTTATTTATTAGTTTTGAGCACGATAATTGGAACGCTTCAGACACGAAGTTCAGAAATTATGCATAATTATTACAGGTATAAAAAGTTATTATGCAAATAATAATATTATCTTAGAAAATTAGTTCAAAAATCAATCGAAATAAGAAGAGTTTCCCCGCAAGGTTATGAGAAAATCGTACAAGGAAATTTTACACATTTATTGTATTAATTTAAAACAACTAAAAAAATGAATAAAACTTTTTGGAAAATTTAAATATTTCGTTTTATATTTTATCACTTCACAAAAAAAGTTCAAACTTTTGCAAGTTTTTTAAAATATTATTTTTAAGCAAAATAACATCTATTAACAAGCACTTGGCATCCGCTCACAGTATCTCCGAGTCGAGAATGTACACAAAGTTTTTGTTGGAAACTACAAAAGTTACAATGATATGTATACCAGAATACCAGAATACGATTACACTAAATATCGAAACTGGTTCTTTTAATAGTTCAAGGAGTTCTTATTTTTAGTTCGCTCCACACTAATGAGTTGGTCGTGATCATTCAAGGAGTGCAGTGCGTTAAAAAGCAATCTTGAAATATATATAAAACCCAAGTGTATTTATTGAACCGTGCTTTACTATTCTGGTAATGTATTACAATACATTATATATATGACATTACTTTTAGTCATATTTTCCAACAGGTTATGGGCCCAGGCACGGCTGTAACTGTTGCGAAATAAATACATAGAAGCTGCTTGAATTTCACAATACATAAGTACATAGACGCCGGTTGAATTTCACAATACATAGAAGCTGCTTGAATTTCACAATACATAAGTACATAGACGCCGGTTGAATTTCACATCACATAGAAGCTGCTTGAATTTCACAATACATAAGTACATAGACGCCGCTTGAATTTCACAACACATAGAAGCCGTTAGAATTTCACAAGAAAACATAATTTCACAATAAGTGATGGTGATGGTGCTTTTATATTCGGAATCGAAGTGCTTTTAAGGTTTGTGGTTATAGAATAAAAAAAAAGGAAAGAAAGAAATATGGAAAAGGAAAAACGAAATATTAAGCAATTTGCAGGAGAAAACTAT
>VNJU01005616.1:0-33647 GCA_008042675.1 Drosophila seguyi | reverse complement strand
TATATATATATATATATATATATATAGCTGCCATAGGCTTTGGCTTAGTTGGTCGCAACAATTTTTACTGGCAACATTCTTTGCTTGCAAAATTTTTTCTAAGAACAGTTATTTTATGTCCAGTACCCGAGAAATCCTAGAAGTCAGAATATTTACCTTATTTTACTTACTGAAAGGGTATATTAACTTCGGCATGACGAAGTTAGGTTTTTTTTTTTGTATTTTAATTTGTATTAATTTCACCTTTAGTTTAGTGCCAAGACGGTTCTCTGTATTTTCTTTTGTGACTATCCCGCTTCTCCTCGCTTGAGTCGCGTTTGTGTTTAGCTGCAGCTGAGCGGTGCTCTCTCGTCCTGTCTTTCTGTTATTGCTCTCACTCTTCCACTCACCAGCGTTGACGGCTCTCCTCTTTCGCACAGTGCTCAAAAGTTTGTGGAAATGTCTTAATTTGTCTGTGGAATTAAAAACTGCCAAAAAGATTGTTTGGCGACCAAGGATTTATTGCTCGCTTTGCGAAACGGTTGTACACGCTAAGTGTGTCGAAAAATGGGATTCCCTTACTGTTTCCAGACCGGTAGAGATGTTAAGAATGAAATTAAATCCTTATGCTGATGGTCTCAAACCGAACGATATGTTTGCCGCCTTAGACACTTAGTTTAATAGTCTAAAGCTATTAAACGAGTTACCAAAGCGCAAATATGTTACTGGTCGGCAGCAACTGTATGATCATCCTATCATCGGGACTACCCCACTGCACAGCCCCCGATCGAAATACCAAGCCCAATAGTTTTTAGTTCGGGAACAATAAATTATTCGGTAACCGAATGTAAAGGGGTGGAAATGACAACTCCCCAGGTTCAGTTTCGCGGCTTACCTTTGACCTTGCTTCACACGATGTTCTTGCATATATTCAAGGCAAAACCCCAGTCGAAAATTTCAAAGTGGAAAAGTTTAAATTTTCATATACCAGTTACAACTCGTCTTTAAAAATTAGCGTGTGGGATTACGCTCTCGTTGACGATATAGGTGTCTGCTTAGATCCTAAGCTCTCATAACATATTTATTGCATAGTAACAGGTCCAAAGGCGTGCTTGGATTTATTAAAAGGTGGAGCTTGGAGTCCTCATTTTGGGCATATCATATCTACCGCATTGAATTAGTTTAAAAAACTGTTTGCCTTTTGCCCTACGTTGAGTAATGCTAGCCTAAGATTACTCTAGTATACTTCTAGTAATTACTCTACCTCGCCTGCCTAACATTAGATCGACGCTGGTGTGTTTCTATACAAACTAAAACACGGTGTCGAAGAGATCTAGCTCAGGTGGTAGTCAGCTGGTCCATGTCCTCGACTAACATCTAGAACCCTATATATTTTTATTTTTAAAATTGAGTTTGAGGTACATGATCCCTTAAGGGTATGGTATGCCCATTAAAACCAAAGGGGCTTTGATTGTATAGAGGACAGTAAAAGCCTCCCTCTTCTTAAAACTATATTGATAGTACAATTACCTAGAAATAAGTTTCTTAAAACTATATTGATAGTACAATTACCTAGAACTTAGTTTCCCTCAATTTTACCTCTCACGCGTCTATATAGGACGCGATCATGACGTACACGGCTGCCCCTTCGGTCGAATGGGCGGTAGGTGTGGACCCGAGCGAAAAAAAAGAAAAAGCTTTGATCCTATATTTCCGGATTGAATTGTTTTTGCTATCAAAAGGCTTTATATATTTTTTTTATTTCTCTATTCTAATATTAAATTGAAATAATAGTTTGATACAAAAATGGTAATGGTTATGGTAATATTAATAGTATTCAAACAAACAATTCAGCACAGTTTTAAGAAAAATCTTCGATTGTTTTATGTTTTCTGGTGAAACACTCACACACACAACGTATCCCCCTTGAACGAAAGGAAAAATAAACGTACTATTGAGAGCTAAAGGTGATATGAGAGCGCAACTATAAGGAAGTGCAACCATGAGTTTTATTCTCCACCCAGACAGCGCTGCCATAATGTTTTCACAAAACAAATTTTTAACAGGAAACAAAAGAGAAAGCTAATTTCGGAAATTTAAGTACCCTTTGAGTAAGTAGAAGAATAAAAATATTATGACTTTTTTGCTTTCTCGGGTACTGATATAAAATAAATATTGACAGCGAAAAATTTTACTGGCGAAAAAATGTCAAACAGATACACATACACATTTTAAAGCTATATAATATAGTGGTCCGACTTTTACAAAATTAAAATAGAAATTCTATTATAATAACAAATGGCCAGATCTAAAAGTCATACTTTTTTCATTAAAAGTTACCGATCGCTAATATCGCAGATATATGATATTGTCGTCCGATCCGGCCTGTTCAGTCCTTTATAGTAGTGAGGCGTATAGAGGAATATCTGCAAAGTTTCATTCAGATAGCATCAAAACCGAGGGACTGACAGACGGACATGGCTAGATCGACTCGGCTGTTGATGTTATATTTAAAAATTGACTAAGTAAGTATACTATTTTTTAGTAGGTTAGATTAGGTTAAGGCGGTGACGGCCGGCTCGACTAGCCGGCCGCCCACATGAGCCAGAGGAGGCTCCTTTTATACCGCGTAGGCTTAGATCACCTGTCCTCCTAAGTTAGAGAGGACCACCCCGATTCTTGGATGAAACGGGTTAGCATCCTCGGTGATGCCTCGCTTAGCTCGGCGAAATCGACAAGGGTAAAAGAGCCCAGGTACTGCAGTCTACGTCTGCGCAGGGCTGGACAGTGACGGAGGAGGTGAGTTACTGTCTCTTCCTCCTCCTCATCCCTACAGCTTCTACAGAAGTCGTTATGGTGAACCGACAGCCTGGACGCATGCGTACCAAGTAGCCAGTGACCAGTGAGAGCCCTAACGGCAAGGGCGCAGCTTTCCCTGCTTAAAGACAGTAGCTCTTTGGAGCGCTTTGCTGATCGGCGTGGCCAGATCATTCTAGCGTGACGGCAGGAGATTAGGTTTTCCCATTTCCTGTCCGCGAGGAGACGAAAGTGTTCCCTACAAAGTAGTCTGCGAATGGCCATGGGCATGTCAACTAGCTCCCTCTCCGGCTGAAGAGGGGACGTTGTACCCTGCCGGGCCAGCTCATCGGCAGCGTAGCTGCCCTCGATGTCCCTATGTCCTGGGACCCAGATGAGGTGGAGGTCGTACTGCTCCGCCATCTCGTGAAGAGATCTGCGGCAGTCGTTGATGGTCTTTGAGTTAGAGGAGATGGATTCTAGTGACTTCAGCCTGACTGTCAAAGAAAATGCAAAGGGGAGCCCTGGCCCTTGTGGGCGGGAGCTGATCAAGGGCTTCTTTGATGGCTAAACTTCCGCCTGAAAGACGCTGCAGTGGTCGGGTAGCCTAAAAGAGACGTTAAAGCCCAGGTGCTCGGAGTATATGCCTCCTCTCACCCGGCCGTCCAATTTTGAGCCATCCGTTTAAATGTGAAGGGACCCTGGGGGTCCAGGGGCTCCTTGGTTCCATTTCGTTCTGTCGGGGATGTAAGCTTGGAAGGGTGTGATAGGGTGTTCAGTGGGGACACAGTAGTCAGTGTCTCCCTCAGTGAGGTGTGGGGCAGAGCCGAGGTTCGTGTGTCCAAAACTCGATCTTTTCCACAAGCCCGCGCCCTTCAACCTTAGTACCGAAAGCAATAATTTCTCCCATTATCTCAATTGGGAGGCTGTCCAGGAGAACGTCCAAGGCGTCTCCCGGAGTCGTGCGCAGGCCGCCTGTCATGCAGATCTCAGCCATCCGTTGGGTTTTCCTAAACTTGCCAAGGCAGGTGGACCGCTTTAGAACTGGCCACCAAATAGCCACCCCGTAGAGGAGTATTGGGTGAATGATAGCCGTGTACAACCAACGGACAATTTTAGGGGTCATACCCCATTTTAGCCCTATCGCCATGCGGCAGGTGTAGAGTGGGATTGTGGCCTTTTTGATCCTTTCGTCCGTATTTAGGCCCCAGTCTAGTTTTTTGTCCAGGATTAGACCTAGATATTTGGCCTGGTTTTTAAGGGGTAGGGGTATCCCAAAGAGCTTAGGGGGTACCACTTCTTGAGTAGAAACGAAGAGAGGCTTATCGTCCTGTAGTCCTTAGGTGTGCAATAATAACTTTCGAGCGGAGCCAGCCTTTTGGGATGACCCCTGTGTCGAGAAAAATCGAGAAGATTAGAAGCTGAGCAGGTATTATGCCGTCCACCCCTGGGGATTTATAAGGGCTGAAGCTGTTAACTGCCCATTTAATGTTTCAATCTGTGAGAAGGTATGCCATTTCAGACAGACCCCGCTGTGTCGGGGGGCTAGGAGGGCTGCTTTGAGAGGAGCTTACGGGGAAGTGAGCATCCAGGAGAACCCCGAGGGTTTCCTCGCTGGAGGTCGTCCAGCTGTTGGCAGGCCTCTTGACGAAACTCGGGTGAGAGGTCGTCGTCGAGAGTACCTTCCGCAGCCTTGACGGCTCAGTACTCCTGGATACCTGAGCAAAAGTCGGACCAGGCCTTTCTTTTGGCCTTTCTTAGTTCCCTGTTGTATAGGGACAGGTTAATGCGTCTGTGTTATCGCTCTTGGCGCGATTGAAGCACTGCCTCGTGGTCTTCTTGAGGCAGCCTAGTTCCTTACACCACCATGGTGACTTCTTTCTAGTCTTCCCCCCAATCCTGCAACGGGGGCAGGACCTATCTAGAGCCGTACTACAAGCGTCGGTTAAGGTCCTAACGAGTCGCTCCAGCCCCTCCGGACAGTAGTCCGAGTGGGTTGGGGCTGGAGGGGGCTTAAGGATCTTACTAAGTTTGGATCTATATTTCTCCCAGTCGGTCTTCCGGGGGTTCCCAAAGGTGACCGGATTGAATTTATCGAAGCCCAGCGTAAATTGGATTTACCTATGGTCAGAGAAGGAGTGCTTCTCCAGCACCCTCCATGATTTCATGGTATCCCTTAACGATTCCGAGGAGGGTAATATCTAATACCTCCCTACGGTTCCTGGTAATAAAGGTGGGTTCGTACCCCGAATTCCCCAGTAGCAAGTTGGATGAAAGGATGTAATCAAAAAGAGACTCACCCCTGTCGTTGGTGTCAGTGCTGCCCCACTGACGGTGGTGGACATTGGCGTCGCACCCAATGATGAAACCGAGGTTCCGCCCTTTGCTATCCTCGGTGATTAGCCTCAGGGTTGGGGGGATGGGGTCCTAATCGTGTCCCAGGTATGCTGAGCATATCTGGAGGGATCCATTTGGTCCCTCTAGATCTGATGTTGTAAAATCTTCATTGCTGAAATTGGGAAACATGAAAAGAGTTAAATCTTTCCTAGCGAGTATGCAGGCTCGCGATTTACCTGTTGTTGGGGCTGCGTAGAGCCTATAGTCGGCTGCCCTCAGCCCTAGGATTCGGTCGCCACAGATCTAGGGCTCCTGGATGAGGACAGCATCGATACCTTCCGCCAGGTGGACAAGTAGCGCAGCGGAAGCTGCTTTACTGTGGTTGAGGTTTATTTGCAGAAACGTCAGAGACATTCTGCTTCTTAACTTCCACCACAGTGATGTCGGCGTCCGAGGTCGGGTCGTCTAGCTCGTCCTCCTCCTCGGACATCCCGACGCCGCGCAAGCACCTAGCGAGCTCACTCTCCTCGGAGACGTACCCCTCCAGGATGTCCTCCTCGTGGGACAATCCTTCGGGCGCCTCCTCGATACGAGGTCCCTCTATATCAGGGTCCTCCTCTTTGCGGCCCGGCTTGGCGTCGGCCTTGTAAATACGGACGGCTACTCTGTCGAAGCCGTATCTGAGCGCTCCCCCATTTTCCTTCAGCGCCTCGACTGCCCCTCATTGAGAGTCAGGATAGCGCCTCGGACCAACGGCCTTCTCAACCTTGGCAACACGCCAATCAGAGGAGGGAAGGTCAGGGTTGCTTAGCTGCAGAAGCTTGAGAATTACCTCAGGCTCCGCCGGCTTATGCGAGAGCCACGCCCTGGCTCTTGGCTTGCTGGGGATCTTGTCCCAGTCGACAGCCGCGAGCTTCGCGCGTGGGAACACTTCTCCCAATCCCGCGATCGCTCTCTTGTAGAAGGTGACCGATTCCGCGTGTTCGCACGCGATCACCTTCACTCCTCCTTGATGCCAGCCGGCATCCTCGCAACGAGGCAGCGCGCCACCAGACACCAACAGCTCCTCCACGAACCTGTTGTACAGTTCCCCAACAATCCACCGCCACTGGTCCCTCGGGATATGTCCATCACTGGAGCCCTCATCCACCACTCCAATCAGGATCTTACCCTTGGTAACCTCGGCGAAGGACCGCTGAGGCTGCACTCGGGAACGCTTCGGCTGCGGCGGTTGTACCTCCGCAGACCGCTGGCGTTTGGCAGCGCTTCTGCCCGCATCAGTGCTGGCTTGCTGGGCGTTGGGGGCAACCACCCTCCCCGCCTTCTCAGGCTGGAAGTCAGGCAGGATGCCTTTCGCCCACTTGATGAGACCCGCTTGCTCCGGGTCTGCCTCCATGGCTGGGTTAGCACAGGCGAGGATGAAGGCCGCTCGTGGTAGAGCGTCTCCTTCCTCTGTTGCGGCCAGGCCGTGCTTCCTGGAGAGGGGTTGCCTCTGGAGCCGCCTGCAGTGACGTCGAGGGACTTGCCCCCGATCACGCTGTTCGGCGGGCCCATTGGTTCGCCCTTACCAGTAGCACTGGTCCCCGGATGGAGGCACTCTGAAGAGCTCTCCTCTCCTTCTTACATCCTCGACCGCTGTGCGTCTTTGAGTTTGCGTTAGAGGGGAGTGAACCCCCTGCCGACTTTAAGGTCTGCCGGCCACCTTCGTTATTATTTTTATTTAGGTCGTTCATTTTTGGTCCCACGAGTGTGCTGGGATGGGGATGGTCCGCCACGGTAGAGCCCGCATACCGTGGTAAGCCTAGTTAAAACTGATGGGTAGGCCGGTCCACCAGAGTACGCATATTAAGCACCCCCCGGACATGCATCCCTCGGCATATACTGTTCCACCTTGGATGAATCCCTCGGCATATACTGTTCCACCTTGGATTGGGGCGATTTTTTGGGCAGGAGTTTTCTTCTCCCTGCCCGACTACAATTCGTCGGCATCCTCCGCAGAGACATGACCTACTGCGACCTGCTTCCAGCTGCCCTCACGGGGAGAGTATAGTCGCACTATCAACGGTACGAACAGTTACGGCAGGTGATTTCTCACCTGTTATTCCCCCTTTCCGTCCGCTGGCTGACGGCCTATTTTTTAGTAAAATTTACCAATCTTTCCTATGGCAGTCATATATTATATTATTGTCGTCATATCCGGCCGATCTAATGATGCTTTATAGGGTCGGAAATGTCTCATTCACTGAGTTGCAAACCTCATACTAAAATTATAATACCCTGCAAGGGTATACAACGATTTTACTTGAAAATCGAATGTCACAATGTTACACAATGCTTGACTCTGCATGCATCAAATAACGAAAACCCTCTTTAATAAATTCCATGTGTGAATGCTACTTGCATTTCTCTTTGTGCGCTGTACGCTCAGAGAGCTCACGAACATCTCGACATAAAGCGCTCAGAATTAAACGAAAACAAAGAGAAACAATGGCTGTTGCTCAGAAAAAAAGGAGTCTCCACGATTCTTGAGGGTGAGAAAAAAAGCGGTTAACAGTTATTTGAGAGCTCTGGTTTTTACAAATCGACACATTTCCATATAAAAATGATAAAATTCGGGTCTTTCGAAAATGGTTTAAGCTTTTTAGCCTATTATTTGCTAAAATAAGGCGTATAAAATTGGCATGTACTGCGGAATTACATAAATTGCGTATCTTAGGCATAAGAAAATAATTGGAATGAAATATTTTAAAGCATAGCGTTTAATTAAAAATGACGGAGAACTAATGTGGGCTTTTAATTAATATTTATAATCTATACTTTTTGCCTAATATAACTCCTTCGCATAACATTAGAGCAGAAGCACCAAACATAAATTGTTTTCATATATACTTTTCTGTTTTCTTTTAGAAGAAATTTTTGAGACTCCTGAAGCGATTTGGCCATCCTCTGATGGTACACATTTCATGTTCGCCATATTCAATGATTCAAAAGTGGGCTTAATGTCGTATCCCTGGTTGTCTTCTGGAGCCATATATGCTGGAATTGGAATGTCCTCAGAGACTTTTTTTCCAGAAACGAAGAATGTTAGATATCCTACTCCAGGTGCCCCTAACCCAGAAGTACAGTTGTGGGCTGTTAACATAACCAATTTAGATGCAATTCAAAAATTTCAAATCAAACCTCCGGTTTCACTTGATGGACAGTAAGCAAGCACATTAATGTGCATCCTAACGATATGTACATTTATATAATAAGAAATATTCTTTTACAGGGACTATTACCTTATATCAGCAGGCTGGATATCTGATACCAATCGTCAAGTATCTGTGGTATATATGGGAAGATCTCAAAATTATAGTATTATTACAAAGTGTCTCAAATTGGAAAACTGGAATTGTTTAGAAGTAAGAAATGATACGTATACCTTAAGTAGCATAGTGACTTTGAAACTCTTAATTTTTTAGATTCACTCAGAACGGGCACCTGAAGATGAATGGCTGGATATTTTTCCTCACCCAGTTTTTTCATCGGATGGAAACAGCTTTATATTACTGGCTACTATTCAGGAATCCGGACACTACCATTTTACACATATAAAGCATATAACTATTTCACAGCGAAGAACTTCGGTTCTTTCTCATGGACGATATGAGGTAAGTAATGAACAATATTAAATTCGTAAATTTATTTTCAAAAACATAGTTATCTTTTGAACCTTTCCATATCGATTTTACTAAAACGTTAATAGATCTAAAAATATACGAGTTTGATATAATTAAAAAAGAAACATTACTATTATTGAATACAATATTGAAGTATAAAAACAAAGATCAAGATATGACGTTGAAACCGATGGTGTCGCGCTCAGTACGGACCTTCACGGGCTCATATTTCAGAGATGATGGCTGCTCGTTTATAATGTTGATAGTTTCATATATTTCAATATAATGACACATTTTGCTTGAGCTACGGTTATTGTTTTTGTTCTTAAGATATCCGCTGTTTCCCGCAAAATTATTGACATAAAATGGTATTCATATTGTTTGCTTGTTATAATGGTGGTGTTGATTTCTTTATAAGACGCCTCTAATATGGAGTGAAATCTTCAGTACTAAAAAACTAGTGAGATGATTCGAAGGTGGGCTAGCTGTAGCCACCGGAGGTTAGCTGCGAGTAGCGACTTGTCGTCAATAAGCAGTCCCGGACAACAGTGAGATGTTGGGGATAGAATGTGGGTAGGAACGCGTGTAGAATGTTTGGAGTGTGTAAGACTATGGTCTTTAATACATAGTCTTACACACTCCAAACTTCCTACACCCTTGCTTCAGGACGTCACCACTGACCCTGTTTGGAGTGTTTAAGACTGTGTATTAAAGACCATAGTCTTACACTTCACTTGCTTGGCACATATGCGTCCAGGCATCACAATGATTTTTGCAGAAGCTACAGGGACGAGCAGGAGGAGACTGTTCTTCACCTTCTTTGCCACTGCCCAGCCCTAAGCAGGCGAAGACTGAAATACCTGGGCCACTTCGTCTTTGCGGATCTTGCGGAACTAAGCAAGACATTTCCGAGGCAGATAACCCCATTCATCCAGGGATCGGGTTGGTGCTCTCTTACTTAGAATTGGTCTTTGGCCCATGAGAACCTGCTACAGACGGGGATCTCAGCCTATGCGGCATCACAAGGAGCCTCTTTAGGCTCAAGTGGACAGCCCGGCTCTACGAGCCGGTCGTCACCGTCCTAACCTACACTTCACCCCTCTAAGCCAGGGTGTTATGCGTTCCGTGCCCATTGGTCTGTTTGCAGTCAGGGGTAACCGACTGTATTTGGACGGAGTCTCACCGATAACTGGCCGTCTCAGTGAGTTTACCTGGACCCAGAGTGTTAATGGGTGCTATGAAACGCTGGTACTACCTTCCCCCTCACTCGTGGGACCAATTTATGGTGTCAAAAATGAAAAAAAATTTAAACACGCTGGACTTAACCGCTAGCAGAGCGAATAGAGGAGGAGGCTCTAGATGTTGGTGCAAGGTGTCGGCGCGTAGGGGCTTGGCCATTCACCCGAGGAGTGCCGCAAGGCTGAAGGGATCCACCCCGACGCTGAGCGCCTCGAAGGATGCAGACACTTTCACGTCTCAAGTGGCTGGCAGACTGATCAAACAGACTGACAGCAGGGGGGCCTGCAGTGCCCCGGCGGCTGTCCCTCAGGCGAGCAACGCCATCAGGAGAGCAGGTGCTCTGGCGTCTCCTTTTTTGGCGGTTCTTTGCAGCTTCTGCAGCTTGTGTTTTAGGGTAGCCCCATCTGCATTGCATGTGATCCTATCGTCCAATGCCCGGTGGAGACTGCTGTGATATCATTCTTTCTATGTGATAACAGTTCTCTAGTGCGTTTATTGTCGAAGTTTGGCCAACCTAGCTTCGATCTTCTGTTTTGACTCGTCCTTGACCTTTCCTTGGTGGCCTGACCTTTGAAATAGCCATGGATCTTGGACTGTACCGCGTTCAGCGATATTGATGTCCTTTTAATATAGCTACGCTCGGCTGAGCCTTTGCGGGCTAGCTCGTCTGCCTTTTCATTTCCTGGTATGTCGTTGTGCCCTGGCTGCCAGGTTATTCTAACGCCGTTGTGTTATTTAAGGCTCCCTTTATGAGTAAATATGTCAATCGGCATAATGCCAAGATTACGTTCAGGGCGGCTGCTGGACAACAGCGCATAGCCCCCTTTGCTCCTGCGCATGCCGAGCGTTGTATCCTCGTTAGCTTGGTAATGTTATAGGCTATGGTGAGTGCCAACCACCATACTAGAGCACCGTTCGTTAATATTGATCGAACTACTGCTGTGTAGAGCCATATTATGGTCTTTGGGTGTAGTCCCCAGTTTTTCCCAAACATCTTCCTACAAGAGAAGAGGGAAATTCCTGCCTTCCTAAAGCTCTCTTCGATGTTTCTTTTCTATGAGAGCTTTGAGTCCAATATAACTCCTAAATACTTCGCCTGATGTGAGACGTGACTCACCACATCATGCAGTACTGTCTCGGTCGATCGACCTTTTCGATATGCGTGTTGGGCATCCGACAGCTGATCTCCCTCCGCCTTGTCTCTTATGTGTATGTCCATTAGCCTTTCCATCGTCTTCAGGATGAAGGATGTTAGGCTGATTAGTCTATAATCCTTTGCTAGGATATGACCCCTCCTGCCAGGCTTTGGTATAAATATTACTTTAGCTTTCCTTAATAGAAGCGGTATATGACTCAAGTTCATGCTTGCATAGATGGCTTTAAGCAACCTGCTGATGGTTTCGTTTACTGGCTGTAGGATGGCTGGAATAATACAGTAGGAGGAGTCTAACACCCATTGTATCCTTTCATTGGTGATAATGTGTCCAGTTTTAATAGTCTGTTCGGTTCTAGGTCTCCCGGGGTCCGAGTTTACCCGCACATTCCCTGGGAAGTGCGTGTCTGCCAGCACCTTTAGGGATTCTTCGACTAAAGTTTTTGACTTACCGTCATGTTTGTTAATTTGGGATGGGCAAGTGTGCCCTTTAGCAAGGAACTTACTTAGCCTTACCGTATTCTTTATGTCTGCTAAAGCTTCACAGTAGCTCTTCTAAGATTCTTTCTTGGCTTCGTATGCTTCTTTTTTGCTTTTGCTGAGGATTATATCTTTATACTCGTGCGTGCCTCGGTGTCGCTTAACTAATCGGCACCTATAGTTAAAAAATTTGTTCCTGTGATCTGAAAAAGAATGGTGCAGAAACACATTTCAATTCCCGACCGTATATTTCCTATGTTCTATGAGTAAGGTGAGATCTAGCACGTCCTCCCACCCTTAAGAGATTTCAGTGCTCGAAAATAAAGTTTGGCGTATTCCGTTTTTCACATAGTGTAACCATACGGTATAAAATATGATCAAAAAGTGACTTACCTCTTTCCGAGCTTCCCCAGAGCGTGTGTCTCGCGTTCGCGTCGTACCCGATCACCGGGAATGTCATCGTGTCTTCATTAGCATTCCATCTGCTAATACAAAGCTGGCTACTGATAGATCCGATGTGCTGAGATAAGAACAGAGAAAAACGTTAAAGTGATTCTTTATTACTATACATGCTTTCGGTCTACCTGTCGTTAGGTTAGGTTAGGTTAGGCTAAATCGGAAGGCCCTCACGGGGCCGCGCATAGGCCAATATGGCATGTAGCTATCCGAAAGTTTCTGTATGGACCTAGAGAGTGTTCGCGCGGTTTTTGAAATTTTTAAGAATGGACGTATTTTCGGGGAAGTTCGCCTGGCTTCTTTTTGGAGGCATCTTCTAGCGATGCCAGAACCGGAGCACCCAGGTAAATGAGATGCTCCAAGGTTTCTGTTGCCTCAGATTCATTACATTTCCGGAATTTGGCGTTATGCCCAGCTTGACTGCATGTGACCTGTGAGAATTCTCACTAACAGTCTGTAGTCTTTCCTTGGAAGATGCAGTACGTAGTGACTTAGCTTTTCGTTGCGCTCTTTGCAAATGACTTTTGCTGTTTTGCAGGTTGTGGAAGTTCTCTTCCATCCTGCTTGCAGCTCGTAGGTCGTCCCGCCTCTGTAGTTCGCTTTGGAGCGTTCTTAGGGAGACAGGAACGTTTTCTGTTCTTTCATTCGGCAGTCCGACGCCTTCCTTTGCAAGTTCGTCTGCCGTCTCGTTACCATCGATGCCCTGGTGGATGGGAACCCAGTAGATCCGCACTGACATGATCGTCCTAAGGATATCTAGTGCCTCAGTGCCGCAGACGCTTGCATGGGTCTTATCGCCGCTTCACTATCTACAAACAAGTTTGCGCTTCTTTTGTTCTGCGCAAGCTCTGCCGATTTTCATATGGCGAATACTTCCTCCTGGAATATGCTGCATTGGCTTGATAGCTTATACGACCGTCTTATTTCTGGGTCTGTGAAGTATATGCCCACTCCAACTCCTCCTTCCATCTTGGAGCCGTCGGTGTATAGGTTAACCCAAGCAGTTCTCAAGGAGTAAAGCTGTAGAATTGCAGGCCATATCCGATGGCCTGCACGCGCGGTCAAGAAAATTCAGGTCGTGCACTCCAGGGGCAACTGCCCGGAGTTCGTCCGGAACACTCGCAGAGTGAGTGATCGGACCGGACGAAGACTTGCTGACCTGGCTCTTTGGCCCTCACCCTAACGGGTGTGTGGAAATAAAGAATTATAAATCAACCATCTGTCTTTAATAATTGTCGCCCAACTTAGTCGACTCACGCGATACGGGTGAAAGCAAAATTGCAAGTGAAAACAAAGTCGATAAAAAACGGCAATGTGCAACATTAAGTGTACCACCAAAATTAAAAAACATAAAAATATAAAAAACAAAATCGATAAATAAATAAAATAGTTCCCAACTTTTAACAAAGTTAAAATTTCAAGATAAAAACTGCAACGGGATCCATACGAATTCCCCGTGCCGCTTTAAAAGAGAACTCTAACAAAGGGAACTGAAGGGTTTCCCCTTACCCCCCGCAAAAACAGCGGCGGCAGCAGTACCAGCGACAGCGACAGCGGCAGAGCAGCGGCAGCGGCAGTACCAGTGGCGAAAGCCGTCGGCAAAACAGACAACAATAAAAGATAAGAACATGTGAGTTGGCTTTTGCCTTTGTTCGCCAATAAAAAAAATATCTCAAGAAGAAGGAAAATTTGAAAAAAAAACGCGATATATAAAAAAATAAATACAGGAAAAAAAAATATTTTAAAAATTTGTATTGAATGTGTAATAAATGAACGAAAAATATATATATACGGGCAATTCCATGCTGTCGCACGGGACACTTTTACGCTTTTAAAGCAAAAAAAAGACAACAAAAAAAAGAAATTAAAGCAATTCAAATTTGGCGAGTAGGTTTAAATTATTACTCTTACATAGCTCTATTATTGGTGAAAAAGTTGAGTTCGGCCAACTTTTCATTTTCAAGATAATTGCAAAAAACTACCGATGTCGCATGGGACAAAAAATGGAAGTAGCTTTGTTGGCCTACCGTTCAAAGTCAAAGTTTAGCGAAACCTAAAGGAATATTTTAATGAGTCTAATTTTAAAATGTTGTGTCATTATTTATCTTCACAATGTTTTTGTCTTAAAGCAAAAAGATCGTTTTTTTTTTTAAATGGACTTTGTATCACTGTCGCACGGGACATGTCGCACGGGACATCATAATTTTTTGGATTTTTTTTGTAATTACAGTTATGAAATAAAGTGAAAACAAGATTATTAATTATGTTTTTATATAAAGTCAACAATTTAATGTTCTAAATGACAAACTTACATTATATATACTTAAACTAATATGTGCAAAACAATTAAATAAATTCTTTTTGTTCGGAATACGCAGTCCTAGCTGATTTCATTGTTTTGTCATCTTAATAAAAATAATGCAATTTTAAAATGCCCCGACAACTTTTTATATTTTCCCATTTTTCATTTAACTTGAGCAATATGCATTGCTTCTCTTTCTCATCTGCTGAGATGAAAAGCATTTTGACTTCTTTCATATTTTGTTAAGCGCATTGATAAAAAGCAAAGGCATCTGGAATAACTAATTTTTTGGCCTTAGTTAGTTGCCAAACTTTCCTTTTTACTATGGCGCCAACTCCATCGACGGCTCCCTTTCCGTGTGAGCTTGCAAAAAAAAAAAAAAAAATAACTGGCAAAATCGTTAAGGCTATTTAAAATCCATTTTTTTTTTTCTGAGAGCAGCATCCATCGCTTGCAATTGTTTTTATTGTTTTCCCTCATCTAAAATAATATAAATTAAACTAAATATACGTTTATACATTTTTTTTTACTTACGATGTCGCACGGGACAAACTTCAATTATTGATAAAAATAAAAATACTAAATTTTTTACAATAAGTTTTTGTTTACTGCAAAGCCAGTCAAAAAATCTGTTTGGAGACTAAATTTTGTGCATTTACTGCCAGTAGTTTCGGAGCAGTGATAACAAATAACGTTTTTGATGTCGCACGGGACATTAGAAAAAGAGATAATGCAAATGCAAAAAATCTTACTGTTATCTTTGCCGAATTGTTCAGCTCGCAATTTTTGCACTATTCTCTATACTTCCACCGATATTTGAGAGAGAACATTTTTGTCCATATCATCTTTGCTAACGAAGTAAAACCAAACCAAATCGTACTATAGAAATACGCAAAAATGCAAAATTTGCATATGTTCACCATTTTACCGCTCAATAACTTAAAAGGTGTTTAGAAAAATGGGGTTTTATGTTAAATTATTTAAATTTGGACAATTTTCTTTGGAAATATATAAAAAACAAGAGCTTTCAAGCACTTTTATTTTTTTGATCGTGGTTGACCTTCGCGTGGAATTGCCCATATTTCAATTATAAACGATCAATTGGTCGGTTATTTGGATTTAATAAACGAAAATTAAGACATTTAAGATATTTACATCTCGGAAAATCCTGTAAATATTACCGTCAACACCAGAGAAATAAGCACGCTCGAAATACGGGTAACCGATTAGGACGGAGATTTGGTTCCTATGCGTGGAGAAACGGTATCAATTCGACTTCACTTACGACCAACAGAATGATTATTTATAATAAAAACATGTCACATCGCTTCTTTGATAACAATATCAAAACTAAAGCCGAAGTGAAAGCATCGTCATCATCTTTATCATCCACATCATCTTGGGGGACTAAAATTAATCGTCCTGCACTTACATTAAAAAATAGATTGATTCTAAAATGATTGGGTTTTAATATTAAATAAAACTGTATTTATTTAATATTAAAACCCAATGATTTTAGAATCAACTAATATTCAAATGAATGACATTTTTTATGTTCAAGAAAAACCCACTAATAATGAAAGTATTATAAAAAAAGAATATCATACTTATTATTCATATCAACAAAACTTCAAGGCAAATGATGAAGTCCGTATTACAATTCAGAACCAGGATTTGTATGTCATGCCATGTGAAAGTTTTCTCCACTTTGAAGAAACACTTAGCAAAATTATTGAATCAACTACAGGTGCAAGTAGTACGAATGCTGTCAGTGGGTTGGCTAAAAATAGCCGCATGGCCTATTTTCTGCATGGAATAAGATATGAGTTAAACGAATGTGAATTGGATAGGACAAGTTTTACTGGAATTACAATAACTATTAAGAACTTTCTATCAGTCGGTCAGCAGGAAGGAGTGGAGTGTGGAGTGGGAGGTATGATATCTCTTCGGGAGAACATTTCAGCCTTTCTTTAACCTTAAAAATGCTGATGGGATTCGGCGAGCTTCTTCTATTGCTTACAAAAAATTCTGACGATATATATATATAAACAGTTGATGGCAAAATAAATAAAATTGCTATAAATAGCATAAGTTGGAAGATCTCCCACATCGGTCCAGGTGACTGTGCTGAAATTAAAATGTTTTATGTAGTAAAAAGTGGGGCTACCCTCCCACTTTCATTTCGGATTGTTATATTTACCCAACAATGTTAGAGGGAACACATCATATATGGAATATTGTTGTTATTAGGTTGTCAGCAAATAGAGTGCCCCCACGTTTTGCTGTAATTGCATTAACGTTAAATGGAGAACTAATTACAAACAATTTGAGAAATGCAAAATGTATATCTAAATTCTGAATTCTATCCTTATGAGGATTTGAACATAAAAAATTTGAATAAGAGGATGGCTGGCACGCCAATGGTTTCTAATATACATGGACAACATTTTACATTTTGTTGCTGGGCCAAAGATTATGTCAGTCAAGGAGTTGATACCTGTGCCTTTCATGTCATTATTGTACACTCACAAAAATCTCTAAGAATTATGAAAATGTTTATTAATTTAGAACATCGTTTATGATTATTGTAATTGAATAATACAAATAAAATTATATCTATATACTTTAAATAAAGTTCGTGTATGTAAGAACACAGATAACTCGACTTCCAGACGTCCGATTTGAATGTATTTTTTTCTGTTGAGTTCGTATTGTCTGGGAGCTTCTAAAAGGCTATTTAAAAATGTAGCACAAATTTTAAGACAAAACTTCTGTTTTTTTTGCAGGATTGGAAATTATGGACGACCATTCACCTGCAATCCCAAATGGACCTGAAAAAATTAGCTGCTCTTCTATCTGTAAAGAAGTGTGTTACGAGGCTTGTAGCAAACGCAGCACTTTGTTGCTTTGCACTTCTTCACTGGATGACCTGCACAACCGATTGTGTTTGTTAAAATCAAACAGTTGAATCACAGAGGAAGCCATAAGACGTTGACAACTGCCTAATGCTATGTGAATAAAAATTTCGTTATTTATGTCCTTTTTACTACCCAACGACTGTAACGATGCATATAGAGCGGAGATTTCATCAATAAGACACCTCAAGCCAGATGCAGAGGGATTTAATACTTGAGGGAGTTTAAACAATTGAGAAATTGTGGCGAAAAAGATCAAGCATTTATTGTCGTAGACATTCTTCAGACTAGCCAATGCCTTTTCATAATTTAAATCTACAATTTGAAACGCCTTGACCGTTCCTAATGCATCATCTGTTAGACAGGTAAGCAAATGGTTGAATTTTTCTATGTTTCTTAGAGAAGAATCGTTATGCACTAAGCTCTCAAAAAAACTTATACAATTTTTTAAGTCGAAATGTTTTCCACTAAATTTTAGTAGATTCATTTTTGGCAAACAAGAGGAATGACGATAACTACTGATGTCCCCTTGTCTGAGTCTCTGAGGCTCGACTCGACTCATTGCAAACCGATATAAAGCTTTTGTGATTATGCACATATCCTCAACTGACGCTCGTAAGTCATTAACTGGGTTTAGCTCATCGATGTCTGACTGGATATCCAAACATTTTTCTGCAATATGTTTCGAAAAGTTATATTCGGAATTCCAGTTGAAAACTATGAAACGAAATAGTTTTTTTCTCAAATGTGGTTGTCATACGTCCAATATCGCTCATAACCCATTGTCCATTTTTAAAGTAATTTGAACAAGAAAGGAAGCTAACTTCGGCATGCCGAAGTTTAAATACCCTTGCAGTAAGTAGAAGAAGACAAAAATTTTCTAACTTTTTCGCTTTTTTGGGTTGACATAAAATAAATGTTGCCAGCAAAGAATGTAGCTGGCGAAAAATGTTGCGGGCAGCAAGGCCAAACAGATATGGAATCTGATGTTGGATGTAGTGTTTGGATAAACTATAGTATGTATCCCAGTGTTCCCAGATCAGGGGTTTTCCCCCTAGATTTAGGGGTTTTTTGACGCCCGGGGAAGAATTTTTAGGGGGAAGTTTAGGGGGTTTTTGAATACTGTATAATAAAAATGTTTCAAAAGAATACGCTAAAATTTAAAAATTGACTAAAATATGACTAAAAAAAATACTGCAGACGATTTCCTATCGAATAAAAGTTTACTGGTTATGACTTATTCTTGGAAAACGGTTATTCTATCGAATTTTGGTCTTTACACAGCGCGCTTGTTTATATTTGTCTTTTCATCATGCCTCCAGTATTACCAAAAACTAAAAATGTTCAAAAATATAAAAAAGAGTGGGAGGCCCAAGCATGTTTCAAAAGTGAATTTAATTTTACAAACATTTTCAGTTTTCGGCATAATTAAAGATAAATTACGAAATAGAATAGCAACAAAAACTGCAGATGCTATTTTGCGTATAAGGCTCACGTTATCAAGCGGTTGCAATAACTTTGAACCATCAGAAAAAATGTATAAGCTATTTATTAGCGAAGAAGTGTACAAAACCGAGTTTTCGGATGATGTTATGGAGTCCATCATAACTTTAAAATATATATATAAATACATGTTTAATATGAAATAAGACTCAAAGTGCTTTATTTTTCTTAAAATTGTTTAACATTTACAATTAGTAGTTGCTTTTTTCTTTGTATATTTGAAATTAACTGATTTTTTTAATTTAAGGGGAAACTGGATTTTTTGGGGGGAAATTGTAGCCTTTTGAGATTTTTTAGGGGGAAAGCCAAGTTTTCATCTGGCAACACTGATGTATTCCTTGAAGTCAGGACATCCAGTGACCAGCTCCCATAACTAATAAATTGTTTGCTTGGAGGTTTAGTGGTTTTTATTTAGATTAAAATTTGTATGTGCGCAATGTGAAACGAGTGTTGTGGAGAGGCGTTTCAGAAGAAGGAGAAGTAGCGATGAGATAAGGCTGACGCTAAAAACTGAATCGATAGCGGTGATAAACTTAAAGATATCGGCGAATCACGAAATGTGATGTTATATAAAAATATGTGTGTTGCCAGATAAGCTGGTACACCGAAACGGGAAATCCAAGTGTTTATTAGAGCTGCTGCTATAGTCTCTGCTTGGATATCTTCAATTGCAATAGCTTCTGGCCACCGCGTGTAACGGTCGATGATCGTGAGGCAATATCTGAACTGACCGGATTGGGGTAGTGGTCCAATAAGGTCCAAATTGATATGCTCGAATCTTTGTGTGGTCAGTTGATAACGTTGCAGAGGTGAATTGGTGTGACGAGTGACATGGAATGCAGTGCTTCACGAAGTGGACTATTTCCTTGTGCATTGATGGCCATACGAAGCGTTGCTTGATGATCTGCATGGTCGAGCTATTGCCTCCATGGGCGATGTTGTGAAGTTTACTGATGATTTTCTTCGTAAGCTGCTGAGGTATGAATGGCCGAACTGTAGGAGTAGAAAAATCACATAAAATTGGAGTTTTCGATTGAGGTAAATTTACAGATTTCAATTGCAGAGTGGTGTTTTTGTCTTCCAACAGTATTTTTAGTTCTGGACAATTCACTTGCGATGAAGCCATTTGATCGTAATCAATTATATCAACTTCAAGAGCTGCGATGCGAGACAGAGTATTTGCGGTTGTATTTTCCACACCTGCAATGTGTCTTTATCGATGATTTGGTGAAGGACAGTACCCACTGCTGTATCGCTTGCGTCGGTGCTCAACGAAAGATCTGCTTCTGGTGATGGGTGAACCAGAAGTGTAGCTGCAGCAAGAGACTGTTTGCACTCCTCATAGTGTTTGATGGTGTCTTCTGTCCAGGCGATTGGAGAAGTATCGTTCTTCTTGTTTCCTGGGATAAGTCTTAACAGTGGCTGTTGGTGTTGTAAGGCTCTTGGCAGGAATCTTCTATAAAAGTTGATCATCGCCAGAGAGATGGAAGCGTTGGAGTCGTTCAAAAACTTGACGGAGGTGGATTTTGTGTTGCTCCGAATTGCTTGATGCGACGGCGATGTCATCTACGTAGATAAAAACGAAATCTAGATCTCTGAAAGCTGCATCCATATAGCGTTGAAATGTCTGTGCTGCGTTGCATAATCCAAATGTCATATGTGTGAATTCAAATAACCCAAATGGTGTGGTTATTGCTGTCTTCGGTATGTATGTAAGCACGGTTAAGATCGATTTTGGTGAATATTTTCTTACCGTATAATATGTGCGTGCAATCTTGGATGTGGGGCAAGGGATACCGATCAGGAACTGTCTGTGCGTTGAGAGCTCTGTAGTCGCCACATGGCCGCCATTCGCCTGTGGCTTTACGAACCATATGCAAGGGAGATGCATATTGGCTTTTTGAAGGTCGGCATATCCCGATTTTAAGCAAGTACTCGAACTCTGCTTTTGCTGCTTTTAATTTGTCAGGAGTAAGTCGACGTGGCTTTGCAAAAGTTGGTGCTCCCTTACTATCTATGAGAGGCCTAGTTGAGTGATGCTCTTGAATTCTTCAAGTAATTTTGAAAATTGGCATGATGTGTTAAACGTTTTAACAGTGACTGAAGATTGTAGGCTGCAAATACCACTACGTGCCAATGATGTTTGCTCGTCGACAAGGAGATTGAAATTTTGTAGGAAATCTGATCCAATAATAGGAGTATTGACATCAGCGATTACAAAATTCCAAGTGAATGGGCGACGTAATCCGAGATCTAGAGTGATTCGAGTTATGCCATATGATTTGATTCTTGTGCCATTTGCCGCGAAGAGTGGATTTTCATTTGATGAAGCGAGATTCTTGTTTATTGTTGAAATTGGTAGTACAGATATGTCGGCACCTGTATCGATGAGGAATTTTTTTCCTGATTTGGCATCTGGAACGAAGAGGCGATTCGATGAGGAGATGCTATGTACGTCTATTCGGAGTTTTGAAACAGGTAAGGCAGGTAAGGTCTTCCCGTCGGAGCTGCCTTTTAAAACTTCGACGGTGGTGATTAGTTTTTTGCGTTGTTGTTGTTGTTGAAAGAACATGGGTCCTGACAGCGCTGAGCGTTATCGCCAAACTTGCTGTGGTACCAGCAAAACTTATCGTTGTTGCTCTGTTGAGATCGATTACGACTACGAGAGCGTCTATTGTTGTTGCTAAGAATCTGTCCAAGTTTGCTGTTGATTTGTTGGAACATCTTCTCTTGATCGTCAAAGCGTTTCTCCAATTTGCTGATACGGTCCTCCGTGCAAGGCTTGATGTCATTGCTGCTGCGTGATAAAGCTGAAATATCTGCTGATGCGTAACTTAGAGAGTCCATGACAGCGTCTGCGGTGGTTGCGAGCTGGGATAGTGCAATGTCAGGAGCACTTTCAAGCATGCCTACGATGACAGCGCGTGCTGCGGGAGGTAAGCGCTTGATCCAGTAACGACGAACGACTGATTCGTCATTGGTGGCATTAGTGCGCTGCAGCTGACTAAGCAGATGACTTGGACGTCCGTCATGATTCTGCAAACTTGGCTAGAATTGCTTGCTTTAATGTGGTATACGGATTAATAGTAGGCTCATTTTGGACGAGATCGTGTACTTGCTCTAAATATTTGGAGTCTGCATATGCAATGACAGCTGCGTATTTTTCATGTTCCTTTCGTACGCCAATGCCCTGTAGAAGAAACCAACTCTCCAGTTTGGTGAAGAACATTTCGATGTTTGTAATCGCATGGAGCTGAGGGAACGGCATCTTGACAAAAACGGAATCAACGTTAGGTCGATTTCCATTGGTTGCCGCGTCGGCAAAGGTTTCGTTTTCGTCGTCACTCATTGTCAAATGAGGTTTTAGTGCGTGTCTGAGTTAGGGGTCACCAATTTATGGAATCTGATGTTGGATGTAGTGTTTGGAAAAGCTAAAATAGGTACAAAAACGTAAAACGTGCAAAACTGAGTTTATGCGAGTTTGTTTTGTTTTTTATTTCTAAGAATTTGAATTGACCTGATAAATTGATGATTCTTTCCTTAATTAGTAGCCCATAAATTAAGGATAATAATAAAAAAAACTGTTTGATTAGCTTGTATGGTTGGGTTTTTATTGATGGCCAAAGTCAGAGTCATGAACATGCACTCAGTTTTGCTCGCCACTGTATATGGTTGTATGTGTATGTACCGTTAATGGTTAAAGGGCTTCCTCTCTTCCGAGTGAAAGACGTGTTTTTTTTTCTTACGCTGTCGTTTTGTGTAATTTTTTGATAAAAACAACCGGTGTTTTATTCACATCTTTGATTTTGTGAAAAATAAAGATCCCGTTCACTTCGTGTGCATGCAGCTATTATGTTTTGTGTATTTAATTGTTATTAATTTCGTATTATAGTTCTGCTGCTAGTGTTTGCTTTTGCATTTTTTGCATTCCTCTTTGTGCCTTCTCCGTTTAGCTTGCGCCGTCGCGCCAGTTAAACGATAAGCTTGCTCCCACGCTCACCCGCTTACCCGCTCTCTCACTCTCCCGCTCTCTCGGTGCAGCTGCACATTCTTATCTTCGTAAAACTCAAGATATGTTCTTGGCGCTGGACACTCAATTTAATAGCCTAAAGCTATTAAACGAATCTCCTAGGCGCAAAAAAAACGCAAATGGTCTGCAGCATACTGACGGATCCCTAAACCCCGCTGCGGGCTCCCAACAGCAGCCTCCCTCGGCTCAGCCATCGGCCTCAGGACTAAATCAAAGGTCGAGTGGCAGAAAAGATTCGGTACCCGAATGTGCCGCTGGAGGGACCGCTCCCCCGGTGATTTCCGTATTGTCCCCTGGCGGTCTCAAATATTGACCTCTCAGAACCCCGTTAATTTACCTCCCCAGGGTGTCAGGCCCGGACTACCGGACGATATTGGCAATGCAAACATTCAGTCTGTATCGCCAAAAGCCCTTATAGCTGTCTCATCGCGAAACAGATTTTTGTTTCGCGGTTCTCCCCTTTTCAGGCATCGGAAGATTTAATTGCCTTTATCCAAGGTTAAAATGGAGCCGAAAATAACCAAATAAAGGTGGAAAAATTCAAATTTTCTTATGCAAGGGAAAATAATTGTCCCTAAAGAACTCTTTGACAATATATGCTCTAGCAATTTCTGGCTAGAGTATGGGTTGTCAAGAAGTATGAAACTAAGAAAAAGAAAGTGTTGATGGAAAGGGTATTAATCCGTCTTTAGCTTGACCACTCCTTTTTCCTCTGCCATCAGAAATCCGTCTCCTGCTAAGATAATCGTCTCTGTGTGCTCCTCCAGGGTTGTAAACAAATTTTCGTCACAAAACATTTAGCTTGTAGCTCCGCCATTTTGTAAGACCAAAGCTATCTGCGTCTAGAGCTCCCAATAAGCTCCACTGTTTTTGAGCAGACTCCAATCTGCTTCTTCTTCTAACCGACATTTTTACTTGATATGTCCACTCTTGCCACAATTATAGCAAATAACATTCTTCCAATTCTTTTTGGAAACTGGCTTTGGCGTGTTTGCAACAAAAGCCTGTGCGTGCATGTCGCTTTGTCCAAATTGAGATCGTCTCTCTCCCTCTTCTTTGATCTTGATTCGCAGTACCTCGACAGTGTATCGCGCGTCTCGATGGCGACCACAAAATTTTTGTACTCCTTGGGAAGGCTCGATAGCAGGATTATAGCTCAAAGCTCCTCACTTATGTCAATTCCCACCGACGATAGTTGATCCGGTCACTGCAATCATTTTGGCCATCCTCCATCTTTAAGCTTAGCAAAGTTTTGTAGGACGATACTTTTCTGACGGGTCCACTCGGTTGATGCACCTCTCTCAGTTTGGTCCAAGCTTCAAACGACGTTTTAACGCTGAGAGTGATCATGGCTAGGGCCTTACTGTCACGGCTTGACCAATTCGAATTTTCACCTGCATCATCCTGTTTCATCGTGCCTGATGCCACGTCCCATAGCTCCGCGTCTACAAGTACGCTGCGCATTTGTATACGCCAAGAATCATAATTCTTTTCCTCCAATTTGTCGATTTGGTATAGCGCACTCATAATGAAGCTTTTCATGTTAGCGATCCGATTCCAATTTCATCCGCTTGCACTCGTAATGCAAACAGCGTCATCTTCTCAACTTTACTCAAGAACCGCGTGGCCTATACATGTATATGCATGTATGTGTGCTCTTGGCCCATAACCTCATGATGTTGATTTCGCTTGAGTAAAACACGTCGGACTTTGTTGAGTATATACATATGGAATGATCTTTATTCGATACTTTTAGTGACTGCAGTAAGTACTATCGATACAGATTTTGTGTTAGAGATAACAGTGCTATCTGATAGTTTCAATAGTTTCCAATTCACCACTCGCACTCACAATGGTTTCCGCTCTGTCTCGGAAAACCTTTTTGAGCGTTTCCAAAACTAACAAGCGCTGTTGGACAGCCCACTGAAAAAATTACTGAATATGCAATCCACTGTACATGAATCTTCGGCAGCCTTGAAAGAGGTGCAAAGTATAATTCAAAATTACCTCACATCCCTTAATATTATTGGCCTTTGTACGGATAATTATAAAGCTGACTTTCATTATGGGAGTAATCTTTACCAAATAAAACTGGAAGACTTCGTGGTAAGAACTTGATTAATTCCTTACTGAGTGCCATAGAACTCTAAAGCTTATAGATTCTATCTAAACCTCCAAGTTGCGCCTCCATCCGTCGAAACCGACACGCTCCGACGTGTCACTACGAGTACTGAAATCCTTCAGCGATCCTCGTATCGCTCCAAAATCCAAAGGATGCGATTTATGTTCCAAAGAACCATTCAGTGTGTAATATATCCACGCTTTTTCTTACGTAAAAAAAATGTTGTTCTTAAAATAAATGAAATGAACTCATAAATGTGTCACTATTTGGTATTATAAATATAAATTAATACTCGCCTGAAGGCCTTAGGCCCTGGCTTAGGATATTGTAATATAAAATTATATTAGTTATTATAACAATAAATAAATAATACTGATGAATTTATTTTAACACACCGTTTTATGAAATATTTTGTCGAAGAGGGGCTTTTCATAAAAAACTATATGCCGAACACGAAAAACGCATGAAAAAACATAGTGTTCTTTTCCATTGTAAATTAGGAGTACTGATCGAGAACTGAAAACTCATTCGCTCTTTTCATATTGAGAAAAATCAAAGAAATTTACGCACATAAAATCATATACTCACAAAGGCATATAACGTTTTTGTTATTATCAAGATTATTTCTAAAGTTTGTGTATAATACGCGGGGCTCTGGGGACCATGAGTGAGCGGTATAACTCCCATCAGGCATCCGCTAGCTGTAGCTAGAGCAGAGGAGGAACTGTCTTGAAATTTCCAGCGCAGAAGGTTTAACGGTCGTCTCTTGCGAACACGAATGAGACGGGAGCGGTGTCAGCACCAACAAGAGGCACGGACGTATTATTGTTTTTGGCGATACTGAGGAGCAATCTGTCACTCAGAAGAGAGTTGGGATGCTATGAGCCCTGATAGGAACCAGTCAGGAGCCAGCCAGAAGCCAAAGCTCGAAGCAAGCTCATCAGACCTACCTAAAAAACTTGGGAAGGTGCTCGACGAGAGGTTCGCCAAGCTCACAGACACCAAGACGAAAAATAAAAAAAGGTGGTCCGTCTGGTCACCCAGGGGACGATGGACTCTATGCTGGCCATAAGAAAGTTGCAGGTCGACTTCAGTGCCGCGCTTGCAGAGGGCCACATCAAGGTTTTGACTTCGCGGATAAGCCAGAAGACCACCCCACGCTGGAAAGCACGGTCCCAATACGACTTGCACTGTCGGGACGGATATGCAGACTTAGGTACAAGTCAGAGCCATACCCAAACCAAAGAAGACCAACACAGAGCAGAAAGCACCGAACCTAAAGGTAACCGCGCTCCCCAAGCAGCATTGCCAAGGAAGCAGCGCGCTGACGCCATCTTAATAAAATTTAGCGAAGGCTCTTACGCGCAAATGGTAAAGATGGTAAAAACTGAACGTGCAAGCCTTACAAAGGAGCGCAAATGGCGGACTCCTCTTAGGGTTGCAGGACCCTTCCACTCAGCAGCTGCAGGCAGTCACAAAGACGGCCATCTCTGGCAAGCAGAGGTAGGGGTTATGCAGAAAACGCTCCAAGTAGAGATTCGAGACCTGGCCGATATGACCAGCGGCGAAGAAGTCACCCTGGCCATATTCGCAGGAGAGGACTGCGAGAGAAGGGCAAAATCCAAGTAGGATGGGTCGTCTGCCCCATCAGACAGAAGAAGTTGATGAGGAGCTTGAACTGCATTGGCTATGGACATATGTCGACGAGATGTAGAGCTGTAGAGATGTAGGGTCTGACGCAACATATACGTTTGCCTCCTCAATGATGGCAACAAATGCATGTAAAGCAAGGCAGGCAGGGAGTCAGTCATCGACTTGACCTTCGCCAGCCCGGAGCTCTCCCGGAACAGCCAGTGGGAAGTCACGGACTTGACCACATGCAGCGACCATGCAGCGATAAGCGTCATCAGTGCCGAAATAAACGACAGCCGGCGTATAGGCTAGGATGAACGACACCGCCATTGCTTGCGATGCAAACACCTGCGGACCCGGATTAGCTGCGAGAATTAACCCTCTAATACCCAAGAATGCCTCAAGGCACTCGATTAACCTTAAACTTTTTTAACTTTTTTAACTATTGAAATAAGCATTTGTTTGTATCAATATCAACGACATGTGCATTTTAACAATGAAAAACCAATGAGTGCCTTAAGGCACTCTTGGGGCTTACAGTGTACTTTTTCAAAGTGTTTTTAATAGAAGATAATTTACCAGTGCTTGGAATATTTGCTACTTAAAACGATCTTAACTTGCTAAATTTTAAACTTAGCCTTGGAAGATGCTGATTCGATATAATTTGCTGTTGCTGCCGCCGAGACTGATGAACAAGCATGCGAATCTACCAAGAAAACACCAAAACACCCCGATCACCTCTATTATCATCAGACCACTCAAAAATCATAACTTCTGCCGGTGAATATAACGGTTTCAGTAAGTCTCCATATTCTAAAATGGTTACAAAATACATAATGTAAAAATATTATTTATATACAGGTATTAAATCAATTAAAAAAGAGCCGAGCAAAAAAAATTGGAAGCAACAGTCTCTGCAGTTGCAAATCAATGACGTAGCCTTTCGAGGTAATTCATCATTGCGACCAGAAATAATGAACTTGGAACTTGGAATCTCCACTGCAAATATTTTGGTATTTTTTCAATGAGAATATTATCAATGAAATTGCTGAGGAAACATTACGAGCAGCAATAGCCGACAACATTCAAAGCCAATTTAAATTGAATATGGATGATATTTACCATTAAATTGGGATTCTAATCTATATGTCCCATTATCGATTCCCAACTTTAAAAAGCTACCGGGGAAACACGCTTTTGGGCCCATTCGATCTTGCAGGACGCGAAGCAAATTTAATTCAATTAAGCGCTACTTGTGTCTGCGAGATGAGAGCAAACGAATTAAAAAGAGTGAAGCCGGTTACGATCCCATGTACCGCAAAAGAATTTTAATAGATCACCTAAATGACAGGTTTGATTCCATTTCAAAGCAAGCTCGACTTTGCGTGGATGAGCAAATGCGCGGCACAAAAATGAAACATCACCTTCAGCAGTATATGCCTAATAAACCTCATATATGGGGTATTAAGCTCTTTGTTTTATACGATTCCTATGGATACACCTACCGTTTTGAAATTTGTAGTGGTGCTGGAGAAAACGTAATCTTGCCTGGCAAACCAGATCTCGGAGCACCAGCCAACATTGTTGTTCGCTTAACAAACACTGTACAGAAATTCCAGTATCATATAATATATTTTGACAACTTTTATACGTCCATGCCATGTTGGTGTATCTTCGTGCAAAAGGTATATAGCATTGTACAGTACGCGCATATCGTTTACCCAATTCTAAGGTGCCTAGTGATATTATTATCAAGGACAAGCCTAGAGGATTTTCGACGGAATTTCTTGGCTCTTCATATGGAGTCACTATTAGTAAAGTATTGTGGAAAGACAACAAACAAAGCCGTTCGATTGCTATCTACATACGTTGGTGTTCAGCCATTTGAAAGACCAATCGAAAGTGAAGTCACAAAAATACCTCGATATGATCGAATATCTAAAAATCTAAATCTAAAAATTAACTGCCCACAAATAATTAGAGAATACAACGCACACATGGGCGGTGTAGAGTTGATGGACGGATTAATCGGCCGCTACCACATTAAGTCCAAGACCAGAGACTCTGCGACACGTATTTTTTACCACTTGGTGGATATGGCTGCACCAAACGCATATATTTTGTACAGCCGTATATCAATTAATGAAATGGATAGCTCTAAAAAAGATTTCAATCTTCCGGATTTCCGAGAAGAAATTGCTGCTGGCCTCGTAGGATTTCAGCAAAAGCCATTACTGGGTTTGCTAAACGTCTCAAACCCAATGCATTTGCAAAATATGAACTTGTCACCTTTGTTGCATTGCCAACAATAATTGTTTTTTTTTTTTAATATCATAATAAAAAATGAAAACTTACACTTATAGAATATGAGTTTGATTTTTTCACTCTAAGCCGAAAAAGTGCCTTGAGGCTCTCATTCACATTTTCTCACCTGGAATGTGAACGGTTGGCGGAAAACTTTTTCTAATGCCATTTTTGAGTTCAGTGGGCAAAATTTATTTAAGAAAAAATTATTAGAATATTTTTTAATTAGAATTTAAGAAAATACCCGTGAGGCTGCTTGCGAAGCCACTATAGCGACCTCCATTAGAGAAAATGACAAGCGGTTAGTCCCCTGGTGGAACCAGGAGATAGCCGCAGCCAGGAGCGAGTCTCTCTCTCTTCATGGCGAAATTGCCATCGAAACAGAGGACGTCCAACGCAAGCTCTGGCCCGCTACAAGGAGAGAAAAAGGCGCTAAAGGCTGCCATTAAGTAAAGTAGTAGGAAGTCCTCTCTGCCCTTCTAGCAGAAAAGCAGCCACGGCCCAGGGACCTGATGACATTTCCAACGCTGCATTGCGTGCCAAAATGAAGGCCTACCCCCCTGTGCCTATTTGCACAGGTTTTCAACAGGTGCACCTCTAAGCGTTTGGGAGTCGAGCCAGGATGGCATGTGCTATCGCAGTCATCGAACCATCGTATCCTATAAAATACCACAAAAAATCCCCGAATAGAATTGTGACAAGCTACGGTCACACTGTATCTACCTACTTCCGTTCTCTTTTCTAAGAAGGCGTGATCGAGTGCAGCTCATTTTTTCGCATCGTCTCCAAATATTAATCGACGAGCAAATACTGCCAATAAATAGTTCAAATAGTGCTTTCATTTTAACTGGTAAGCTATCGAGTGCGTTCGATCGCCCGTACCTAAAAATTGATTTCCAAAACAGCGTTTGCTGCCGTCCCACGTTTTAGAGGTTGAGGTCTTATTGGCCGTATCGCCTAAGCGACTTCATCGACCGCAGCACTCTCCGCGCACAGCGGAAATCTGGGTTTTCCCTTTCTGCTGAGCAGATCGCGGATCACCTTGAATTGCTGCTTCTTTTATATTCCGTGAATACTGTTGTGCCTTCCGCCTCACGCGGAGGATTGGTCTACATTCCGCCTCTCGCGTAGGTTTGGAGTACCTTCTTCATCTTCATTTGTGCGCAACCCGATCGAGAGCTGCTGGTTTCTGACGCTGCCTTTGCTGCGTACCCGATGAGCCGCAGACACGAATAAGCGTGTCCAAGTTTTAGTATCTTTCATATAATTTTGCATATGTGTTAATTTAATTAAGAATTCGTACTTATAAATTTCTACGAAAATCCTCCATCTGAACCCTCCAAGAGGGTGCCGGCTGGGCAATGGGCACTGTATTATCCCGGACGACGGGTAATGCCTGGCGGTTAGGCATAAAACGCAAAAGGGTGGTTCCCCGGAAAACTAACCAGTTTATTTCTCTGAATGGACAAAGAACCAAATCCAACTCGGGCTGGGATATCAGCCCAAACGTCGGTGGAAGGCGTGACTGCTACCACTGGCGGGCACGGAGGGGAGCAATCCCCTCTGCGTGTCGCCAGCGGTCACCCCTCTGATTTGACGGGAGCAGGTCAAGTCAGTTGCAATGTTACTGCCACTAAAGCGCAAGGGAAGCTAAGCTGCTCAGGTGCCATAGTCGATACAGACTCGGACCTGGAGAGCGTGCAGCTCTCTAAAGAAGAGGAGGAAAGCCTTCTCCGCTCGCCGAAACCAGGCACCAGCTCCCCGCGCAGGGACGGGCCGAAGCGTTCAAGCGAGGGGATGAAGGCTAAGGCGCAGTACAAGGCTGCCCTACGCAACCAGAGCCAGCTCCAGACAAAAGCCGCCCTATCCCCACAGGAGAAGTCAAAGCTTACCTGGGCTGAGCAAAGGGTCGCAAAGGGCAGGCTGCACTTCGCCAACCTCCCACACATGACGTCGACGGGCGGATTCGCCAACAAGGTGGAGGAGTCGCTTGCCAACAAGAGGCAACGCTCGGCCGAGAGCGCCAATAAGGACGCACCGGGGAGCAAGCGGCGACGCGGGCCTAAGGTGGCAGCTCCTCCCCAGAAAGCGAGGAAGCAGGAGATGAAAGTCAGTGAGGTGACCAAACGACACTTGATCGTGGCACTCATTGACAGAAGCGATGAAGCCGGCAAGATGACCGAGCCGCGGTGGAGGTTGGTGCATGCACGACTCGTTGAAGCATTGCTTGCACGGATGGAGGAAGACCCCGAGGCCCCCATTCCCACTTTTGATGGTGCTGGGTGGCTGAACGGCGTAAAAATCCTGAAGTGCAGGGATGACCCGACGAGAAAGTCGCTGATACAAACGGTCTGCCAATTGGAGGCGTTGTGGGAGGGTGCCCAGCTGGAGGTTGTGGACAGGGAGCTTATCCCATCCATTCCTAAGGCGAAGGTACTCTTCCCCATCGCAATCCAAGGGGACCGGGCGCTGAAGCTCCTGCAAAGGCAGAATCCGGACATTCCAACCGCGGACTGGAAGGTGCTTCACCTTGTGACACCCTTTACCCAAGGAGGGGGGCCAAAGTGCAGTCCTCCAGATAAACAAGGAGGCGGAAGACATCCTCTATCCTAGATACGGGAAGATGGCGTGGGGCATGGGTAGCGTCCTGCGCCTGACCTGCGCCTCAAAAAGCGCTATCCCGGGGATAAGGATCTCACTCCCTGAAGGCAGGCGAGGTGGAGAAGGTCCTTGGTCTGGAAACCATCGTGGACGCCGCCCAGGGACTGTCGCTAGACGAAGACGACGCGGAGGACGGTGACCTGACGTTGACAGTCAACCCGTCGAATGGAGATGAGCCCAGTACCCATGACACTCAATCTCCATAAAAGCAAGGTCGCGTCGGCGGAACTCCTCATCGCCCTGGAGCAAGGGTCCGCCGACATAGCTTTGGTCCTAGAGCCGTGGATTGCATCAGGCAATGCCGTCGCCGGACTAAAGTCATCAAATTTCAACCTGTTCTACACCCAATCGGTAAGCAGAAACACGCTAACCTTATGTCTCATTACAGCACGGATGACCTGACTGCCGTGATGCTGGAGAGCAAGAAGAAGCGCCTTTTGGTAGCTTCCTGCTACATGACACATGACAGAACGGCGCCACCGGAGGAACTCAGGAGCATGGCAGAAGCCATCCCGAATGACCAGCAAGTACTCGTGGGTGCAGACGCCAACGCACATCACTGCGTGTGGGGAAGCCCCGGACATAAACGACAGAGGTGAGTCACTCTTAGACTCCACTAACCTATGCATAGCAAACGCGGGGGAAGAGCATACCTTCGTAGGTCCCACCTCCTCGAACGTACTAGATTTAACAATCGTTAGGGGACAAAGTACTATGGTATCGGAATGGAGAGTCCTCGAGAGACCATCCTTCTCAGATCATAAGTACATACAATTCCAATACGAATTCGACTACTCTCCCAAACCAATCGCCTTCAGGAACCCCCGGAACACTAACTGGGGAAAGTTTAAAAAGACGATCACGACACGAATCGCGACTGGTCCGGGCATAGTAAAATCCGCGGATGACATAGAAAAGTCCCTAGAGACTCTCTCCAAGGAATTACTAGATGCGCAACGCGCAGCATGCCCGACATCTAGAGTTAGGAAGAGGACCAAGCCACCATGGAACAGGAACCTCTCGCTTCTACGCAATAACCTCAGGGAATTTTGCAAAATCGCCAAAGAGGCGAAAAATGATATTGTCAATGAGAAATACAAGATCCTAATCAGGGATTACAAGAAGGAACTACGCAGGGCGCAAAGAAGCTCGTGGAGAAACTTCTGCTCCGATATCGAGACGGCCCCAGAAACGGCTAGACTCCGGAAGTTGCTATCGAAGCAACCTACCATACAGAGTCAGCTCAAGCGCGATGACGGAAAGTGGACTGAGGGCAGCGAAGAGGCCCTAACAGCACTAATGCAAGCTCACTTTCCAGGATACACTGAGGTACCCGATGCCAACAAGCACCAGGACCTCGCAACTGGAGAAGAGCCAGTCCCAAGAAATTTTATAGCCCCTAGAAGAATCCAATGGGCTATAGATTCCTTTGCGGGAATAAAAGCACCAGGACTAGATGGAATAATTCCAGCCATGCTACAGGTGACCAAAGAAGTCATCACCCCATGGCTCTACGCTATATTCACAGCCTGTCTAAGCACGGGCTATATCCCTATCCAATGGAGGACCTCTAGGATTGTCTTTCTGCCAAAAGCAGGGAAGTGCAGTCACGTGAGCCCCAAGGACTACAGGCCGATAAGCCTTACCTCTTTTTTACTAAAGACGCTAGAAAAGCTGCTGGATGTATACATCAGAAATGATGTGGGAAGACTAATGTCAACCAACCAGCACGCTTACACAAAAGGGAAATCAGTGGAAACGGCACTACACTCACTAGTAGCCACCATCGAGAAAGCCCTGCACAACAAAGAATATGCTCTCGGAGTGTTTGTGGACATATCCGGAGCATTCAATAACGTTACCACAGACGCGTTAATGGACCGCCTAGAAGCGGCCAATACGCCCCCCGCCATCAGCATGTGGATAAGAAATCTGCTAAGCTGTAGGCGGGTACAATCCAATTGGGGCACCGCCTCTATGGTGAAAGGAGCTCACAGGGGCACGCCGCAAGGCGGGGTCCTGTCACCTCTCCTGTGGAATATGGTGGTGGACGACCTGATCAAGAGATTCGAAAGG
>VNJU01005611.1:0-34378 GCA_008042675.1 Drosophila seguyi | reverse complement strand
TTACTTTACATTATCGTAAGGGTAAAGAACAATAAAAAACCACAAGTAACCGATGTGTTAAAGATAGGAGCTGGAAAAAAAGAACAAGAAAAACCATTGACGTTTATAATTTGTAATTTGTGTAGGGAACATTTTATTTCAAAACTGTTAATATTGATATTTTCAGCTCAATATTACACCAGTGTAAATTATAGGAAAACAAAACTGTTTGAACCTTTAAAGTTTATTTATTTTGTGGACTCATTCTATTTTTTAGTTGCTCAGATTAGTTTTCCAAGGACCTCTGGCTTCCTTAGTCGATTAGCTTAAAGAAATCTCGACAACAAACAAAAAATCCGATTTAAATTCCGCTTTGATTTGGAACATAAATGTATCTTAAGTCTATATTACTCTACCAAGTTTCAACGCCTATAAACTTCAACCTAACTAAAATCAATCGAACAATACCCAGTTTTTTAATGGCCTACAAAGTTTCCTTCAGTAAATTCAATTAGAAAATAATTCCTTAATAAAAAAGCTTCACACCCTTGAAAATTTATGGACCGACACTCGTCAAATTGTTTTTCATCAATGGGTTTTGGTGCGACGTTTGAAATTGGACAGGCACAAAAATTAATTTCAATTCAATATATAATTCTCGGGCAACCCATCAAACGATGAATGTGACCAATTAAGTTGCCGTCGATCGGAAAACATATACCATAAGAATATGGCTGTTGCTTGGAAAGCTCACATGCGATATGGAAATTAAGAGTTCCATCGGGCGATGCGGCGGTGGTCTGGGATCGTGGACTTTGCTCCGCGCACATGCGAGGAATCTGAAATCTCTCAAGTGGTTGTTGCTTTCCATTGGGGTTCCCCTAGCTGGAGGCGCTAAATGCAGGAAAAGATTATAACGGAGGAAATGCTGGCAATGGAAATGGAATCGGGACGGGGGCGATGGCGATGGCTATGCAGACGACGCTTTTGGGTACACATAAATCGATGCGTATAAATTTCTGTCTAATTTTTTTATAGCGCGTGATTTTTGATTTACGCATCGTTGGACGGTTTTATTTCGATCGGGGCGTCGGTTTCCCAGAGACCATATTTATTTTTATTGCTTTTTAATGCGCCGCCGAGGAAGTTTTATTTTTATTTGGGTGAAAAGCAGTATTTGGTGCGTGAGGACGGACGGACGGCTGCCGAACGAACAATGAATCTTGTGGGATTATTTATATATGCAAGTGCGCCGTCCGGGGTGACGCTTTATTTTAAATTCAAATTCGCCCCGCCACCTTATTTATATTTACTTGGCTCAGCCAGCGTGTTTGCGCTTTATAATAATAAAATATTCCACTCTTGTCTCTGTCCCCACAGGACACGAAGCAGCAGCAGCAGCAGCAGCAACATCCGATGCAGGCGGTAGCAAGGACAGCGGACTCCAGCTCCAGCTCCAGCTTCACGTCCACGTCCACATCCAAGACGAGAGCAGGAACAACGTCGTTAATCTATTTACCGCCTTTCTGCTATCCATGTAAGCATGTGCCTGCGGCCGGTGCAAGGATCCAGAGTCGAAGCCGGAGTCAGGGCCAGACGTTGGGCCACAGCAGCTGCTGTTCCGTCTGTCCGCCCGGCTGGGAACATAAAAATTATGATAAACATGCTTCAGCGGCGACGTTGACACCGGCAACAACAACAACAACAGCAGCAGCAGGAACCACAACAGGACCTGCAGCGGCAACAATGTCCTCCTCCTGCTCCTCGGCCTCCTTGTGGGCTGGAAAATTCCTGCAGGCGAGTATTCAGTTACCCGCGGCCGCAGCGGGCCATAGCTGCACCGATCTCCGGCAGACGTCGCAATTAGTTATGCCCACAATGGCTGCTGGCGGGGATGTGGATGTAGCCGGCGGTGTCTTGGAATGCGGCGGCAAGCGATGCTGGCGACGTGAGCGAATGCGGCGCGAACGACCAAGTCATGCGCTCGTGGCCCAGGTGAAACCAATCAGCACTAGCCCAGCTTCAACGACAACAACAACAATGGTGGCAGCAGCATCAGCAGAACTACTAGGAGTCGTGGCAGTAGATGCCACAGCCACATCCCACAGCCCAGGAGCTGAAACCACCGCGCAAACAACGACAACGACAACGGCAAGGGGCACAACTGGCGCAGCATTGCCGCATGACGAGGAGGAGTATGATGAATGTAGGTGCTTTAACTATAACGGTGATATTAGTCTGGAGCGACGACGGGGAGAGGACGCGCAACTTTCCGGCATTACGTGGCTGATGTTCTTGTGGCAGCAGCTGCTGCCGGGCAATGGAAACAAGACCCGCTCCCACACCCACGCCCACACCCACTCCGAATCCAGCAGCAGCAGCAGCGGCAGCAACAGCGGCAACAGCAGCTCCATCTTCCCAGCGGCGAAAACAAGGAGTAGGAGCAGCACCACCATGACATCGACAAAAAGCTGGCTGGGACCGCTGCTAATGCTGCTTTTGGCCACGTCCGTCAGCGGCTGGGGCGGTCGGCAAGATGGTGAGTAGCTTTCCTTCCCTTACCCCCTCCCCCGATAAGTAGCGCTATGATAAGAATTTATAATTTCACTTGGCGCGCCAAGAAAGTACTCCAAGCTGGGACCTTCTCCGCCTGCCCCCAAAGTCCCCAATTTCATTTAATTTTTGCGGCATAATTTGTACTCGCAACAGAGCGTCAGCTGGCGTCGGCTCATCCCTCCTCCAGCCAGCGCCTCCCACTCCCATTCACTCACCCCCTGCCCCTGGTCATGCTCAATTGAATCCATAAGTAGTTTGTGACCGCAGATCTGCGTTCGTATAATGCGTTTCAACTGTTTCACCATGAGCGAATTTACCCAAAAAGGAAAAAAAAAACAACAAGGCAGTGAAAAACAATGAAAACAACAAGCGGGAGAAGCAGCAACAGCCGACGACGAGCAACATGCAATGGCAAATTGTACGGAAATGGCCCGAAACAAACAGCCAGGGCCAGGGCCAGGGCAACCGCCGACCACCGACCACCGACCACCGACCGACCGCTGACCATAATTCACTCAAGTTAGACAAAAGCATTTTGGTTGCCCCGCCCCTGGGTAACTCGCCGCCGCCTCCCCCTCGTCCTATTCCTCCTACACAGCTGCTGTCCCTATGCGAAAGTCCAAAATCCAGACACAGGCCCAGAGCCAGAGCCCGAAACGCAAATGAGTCTCGCAGGCGAAAAGCGTCATGCTCTTTGAGTTTAGCTATGTGCGGCAATAAGTGCCTGTCGGCATGGAGTGCTGCGGGGTGTGCGTACAGCAGAGTGCGTCCCGTCAATAGGGGTGGTCGGACCACTAATGTTCCAAAAAGGGAGTGTGTGCTGTGCTCCCCTAACCACACATTCTACGTCTGGCCCGGTTCGAGCTCCTAACGAACGACCTCTTCAAATTGCGCACACCCACCAAGTGTGGGCAGCATAATTGGGTTAAGGAGTTGTTAGCGCGTTGAAGTTGTCATTATAGATCATCGTAGATAAGATAAGTACACGTTGCCGGCGATAGGAAATTGCTTGTCACAACAGGGGCGGGGGGCGGACCGCCAAATGACGGAGTTGTACATAGTTAAACAATTAATATTGTCTTAAATAGTCTAGCTGTCAGTCTTAATTGAATGTAGGGGAAAAAAATGATGACAAAAAAATGTTTCATTAACGAGTGGTTTTATTATTATTTATTGCATTTTATGGAGCTACAGGATAACACACGATTATTTTAGTGTCTAGAGTTTTTTTTTTAGTATTTTTCGATCAAAATCTTACTATTCCATCAGCTAATGGCTATAGATTAAAGGTAAATATACATTTTTTTGAACATTTTTGTAAGAATTAAGTTTAAATATTTTTATTCTTTGAAAATTACAAGCGCAAATTAGATCAGATAAGAAGGCTTTAGTTTATATTTGAAGGAAGCTGTATATGAACCGAAAATACCTTCCTATTCATATTCATTTCTGAAGCTTATACAAAGGTTCAACCTAGGCAAGAAACTTCTAAGATTATTTCCAAAATAAATCTAAGAGCTTACAAAGTAAAGTAAAAATCTTGGTTTATGCAATATATTTCATAATTTCCCTAATTCTTATCATAAACTAAAATATATTTCAGAATATATAATGATAAATTTGCAAAGTATTCAGTTTGTGATTTCAAAAAGTTCCTATTTGATTTTTTGAAAACTTTTTCTTGTTCGGCTTCCTCCAAACACATGTATATGTCGGTAATGGAACAGAGAGGCGCCTTAGATCTGATATGTAGCTTTCCCGTGCAGCTGACAAAGCTCCCCGAGATTTATTTTGATTAATGCACCTGATTACTGTCAGTTTATAGGGATCCATTGTGAGGAGCACAACTCTTTGAGCTTATTTTATTTTATTTTCTTTCCCCTTCTTTTATTTTTTTTTTTGTTTGCTTTCGCTTGGTTGTTGTTGCCTAAGCTTGTTCATTTCTCCCACTACTCGTATATTTTTTTTCGGCGCTCTGTTTTTCTTTTGAGCCACTCTAATCCAAACGAAAAACACACCAAAAATATATCCGAAAAGCCCCGTGCCCGCGTCCGCGTCCGTCATTTCAACTGTCTATACGCATTTGTACGCTTGTCTGTCTGCCTGACTGCCTGGCAGGATGGCTGGATGGCTGGCAGTCGGTCGTGGTCGTGGTCGTATATTTGCTTTTAGCTTGTATTTACTTATGCTTGTCCTGCAGCGTATTTCAGGGGTAGCGATTTAAGGGCGAAGGGCAACGTGCGATGATTGTATTGCCAGCAGGAGCAGCAGCAGCAGCAGCAGCAGCAACAGCAGCAGCGGCAGCGGCAGCAACAATAGTCGCTGCGGCACTCTGGCAAAAGTATTGAATCATGTTGGAAAATTATTCACGGTACTTGAAATTGGCGAAACAATTATTTGTCGGGTGTGCCGAGGCGGGGGGTGGTTTCGGGTCTCTCCGTTCGCTGTTCGTTGTTCGCTGTTCGCCGTTCTCGGTTCCGGCTTCGTTCCCGCTTCCGGACCTTCGTTCGGGGCGGTGGCTGCCCGGCAAAGTGTGCTACACTTTTCGCACAAGGAAGCCCGCTGTGCGTATGGGCCGCATTATGACAGGCTGCGAATGCGGCCCGTAAAAAAGCACAAGTCATTGGACAACACAACACACACAGCCGGAGCCGGAGCCGGAGCCGGAGCATTACTTTGGCTATACGTTCGACTCCATAGTCGGCGGTCTGAGCCGCGGCTCAGTTGGGGCTCAGAGTTCAGAGCGCTGCGCTGATCCTGCGCATGAGTACCTTTTGTTTGCCGCAAATGTAAAAACAAAAAGCGAAAAAATGGAGGAATCAACGAGGAACAAGTAAAATAAAAGAAAGGAAAGGAATAATAAAATAAAATGTGTATCGCTGTAAGTACGGCGGGCAGGGTGTGTGTGTGTGTGTGTGGCACCGTGTTGCCGTTGCCCTTTGTTGTTGTAGCTGCTGTTGTTACACATTGAAAAATTAAAAATATTGATTTGATAATTTAATTACAATTTTGTTTTAATAATTGTGAACTTTAAAGATAGTTTTTATAATTAAAGTATTATGTATATTTTTCAGATTTAATAATAATTCTAAAATTGGGAAAACAAGCGAATATTATTTTGTACATTTAATAATGCTATTAGAATTCGTATACCAAATATCAACTACAGGACTAATCTTAGTTTATCCTTTAAATGTCACTTTTCCACAGTCGGCAATAAATCCTTCAAAAAAATAACTTTCTTTAATTTAAGCTTTTTATTTGTGGAGATTTATTCGGACTCAAGCTGAAATATGTATAACTTTATAGATATTAGAGAAAAATTAAAGGACTATACGAATTTTAGTGTCCTTTTTCCCTCAGTGCACCGCCTCTTTGCCTTTGATTGTGCTTCTGTTTCTGGCTCGGGTGCGCACATTCGTCTCTCCTTGCGAGTTTTCTGTATTTGAATGCATAGCCTGTGCTCGGACCGTCCTCCGTCCTTCGTCTCCGACTTGCCACTTCCCATTCCCTGCGCCCATCACCATCAGGACTGCTGCCATCTCCATCTCCATCGGCGCACTCCGTGCCTGCCCACCACCCTTGTCCCAAACTCCGAACTCCGGGCCAACTCCTCCCTGCCGCTGCCAATCGTGCCCAAACATTAAGCTGTATGTATGGCTCGGAGGGTGGTTTTACCATTTTCTATATGTATCTGTGGGGGTCTATACCCATTGTATGGGATATAGTACTCATGCCCCGTGTGCGAGAGTGAGTGAGTGTGGCATACCGTTAGCTAACTTTCTTTCTCTATACTTTGGCTTGGGCTCCGCTTCGCTTTTCCCATTTCGGCTCTGTTTCCTTTTTCTGTATTTTTCTTTTTTTTTTAATATTCACAATTGCCATTTCGGTAGTTTTCCTCCTCTGAGGGTGTGTGTGTGTGAGCATGTCTGTGTGTGACATTATTATTATTACGAGCAGTTTTCGGTTGCCTGGCTTGTTCAACTTATTTATGCGCCCGGCCCTCCCTTAAGCGGATCCGTATCCGTATCCGTAGCCTACCCATGTCCCGCTCTTGACGGCGGGTCGTAAATTTGCGGCCCCTTATGCGCACGCACTTAAATACAATCATAATAATAATTGAAACAATTTACAAATTAAAAAGCCACAAATCTTGCCACCAAAAACTTGACAATACAATTAGATGAGAAGCCCAAAGAAAAGTGGCCAAGCGCAAATCTACAAATCTAAATTTATCAATAAGCCCACTGAGTACTTTAAATGCTGCTCTTTTATGCGGCTCTTAAATGAACAATGAACGCAATTGGGGTCGCATCCACGGGGAGGCAATTGGAATATAATATCTTAATGCATTAATGGTCTTATGTCTTTTATTAATAAATTATTACTGTGTGTATTTTGGCTTGCAGCGCCCACAAATTGCACGTTTCCGGCCCGGTGGGAGGGCTCCTGGTTCCTGTCCGGCTATCAGCAATCCATACACATCAAGGGCTCACAGTTCAGCTATCGCGGCAGGTGTGCGGCCTCCGATGGTAACAAATATCTGATTGTCGACGAGTAAGTACCACCACGGCTCCATCAATATGTATATGCTAACATCTCAACCCGATACTCGCGACCCATAACGTTATTTTTTTTGATTTGTTGTTTGGCAGAGGCTGTGGAAAATGAGATGTTCTGGTTTTTCATCTGCCACACACATCTCTATATATATATATATTTACATATATTCTTTTACTCCGGTTCCCTTTGTCGAAGAGTGCCCATAATTGAATAAGTTTTCATTTCTGACTGAGGAAAAGGTGTGTGTGTTCGGTAAACTGTGTTAAGGTAAGGCGGAGGACCCTCCGCACGAGCACGAGCGGCAAAATGCAGCACTAACCTCATTAAAAAGGAGCCAGCTCAGCACAGTGGGATGAGTGTGGTGGTAGAGTGAGTGGTATGGAGTGGAGTGAAGGACTGAGACAACAGCGAAGGGTGAGCCATGTCGAAGGAGGCGCAGAGACATATTTGCCCATATATAGCAAAGGGTACACGGAGACAAACTATAGTCAAAGGCTTTCGTTAATTTTTTAATAAGGAAAGGGTAAACACCTTAATCGCTAAAGGACTTTTGGTCTATGATGTCGTAATTGCCTAACCTATAGGGTTTCTTGGAAAATTTATTTTAATAAAGGCAATTTTCTCATCTTCCAGTTAAGTCTTAACGTTCACTTAAGGACCTTCTGGTACGGTGGACGTCAGCTTGTCTTTTTGAGTAATTTAAACTTAATTTAGGTAGCTCTGTCATGCCAATTGAAAACAACTTTCTTAACATTCACTTGAGGCTAATCTTTAGTTTTAAAATACAAACAAGCATACCATTTGCCAAATAGATTGTTAGTTTTGTCGTTTCGACAAATATGAACTTTTCATTAGGAATATCTGGTACTGTTAGTTAAAAAAGCCTTCCTTATACATAATTCGGTAACATAAACCTTTGCTTTAATTTAATGAAAAACCTATAAATGTAGTAAGGAGGTTGTTAGTTCTTGGATCTTAAATATTTAAACTTTTTATACCTTTCATAGTGTCCAACTATTCCTGAAAATTTTGATAAATTCCAGCGTTTGTAATAAAATAAATAATCATAAAATTCATAAGAGTAGTTATAGTTCTAGACCTTTTAATCTTTGCCTAACTGGTTTCTCTCCGTGTACCACTGCACTCACACAAGCAGTCAAACCTGTCGTCAACGTTATCGCTGTTGTTGATGTTGCCGCTGCCTGCCAGCTGCTGTTCCCCCAGCTCTGGCTCTTGCTACTCATCTTCCTCCTCCTCTTCCTGCTGCTGCTGTTCTTAACTTTTGCCTTTGAAACTGGTTTGAGTTGAGTTTTGTTTGCCGCACTGGTCCGCCATGTCCTCCATCATCTCCTTTCGCATGGAGGGGCGCCACCTTAGAGGCGGCGCGGCGCGTTGCTCGTAATTCGGATGTTTGACAAGAGCGAGTCATGTACTGAGACAAAAAGCAGCCATCTCTATCTGTCTATCTATCTATATGCCCCACTACCCCTGACTATCGCCCGATAGATATATCCGTGTATGTGTTTGTGTAACCACTTGTGTTGTAACATTCTACTGGGCTACAAAGCCTAAAACTAAATCAAACTCCTACGTATCCACGTATTGTATTTTTAATTTAGAAAACTGCCTTTTGCATACTCTGTTCTCTGCCATTTTACCTTACTTAGCAACAGTGTTTGATGCTGTTCGTTTTGGCTTCCTTATGCTTTTTTTTCATTTAAAACGATACGAAACGAAAGCCAAAGAAATTTAAGGAATATTGCTTTTTGTTCTACGACTACTTTTGCCAGCCATTCCATTTGCATTGGGTCTGGCGGTCGGTCGTCCTTTTCTTTTGTTTTCCTTTCGTATGAATGTGTTTTTTTAGTCGTAAAGAGCAATGAGAGAAACAATTAAAACCCTTTTAAGCTGCTTCCCTTAATGCGAAAAACAGAGGAGTAAGAAGAACCCACAAAAAAGAACAAAATAATAATAAACAAAAAGGATGCGAAACATTGAGTTATCCAAGTGGAGTTTATATATTTTGAATTTTGCGTTTTGCCATGTTTATGCTTATAAATATTTAATAAACATATGAATAATCCTATCCGTAAGCTAAGTTTTTCCGTTGTAGCTGAAATGTGAAAATGTTTTTTTGATTTTTCCGCTGCTTTTCCTTACTCTCCATAAATATTATTGGACGTTTTTGCTCTGCGATGCCGAAGGCGAAGGCGGGGATTAAGCTCGTATTTAATTCTGAGCCTGACCCGCCCTCTCCTTCGGCTTCCCACTCCTTATTTGTTATGTTCTGTACAATTTTTGTCGTATACCAATAATAAATATCGTAAATATATCGAGACCCCCTTACTATATATACCTAGGAAACTAGGTAACCAACAGAACCCTTACATCTAGCCTGAAATCACCATGAAAAAAAAAAAACAAAAGATATAAATCAAAACAAAACCCGAAATAAAACTGTTTATTTGAATACATTTATCTACTTATATATACGAATAAATATGTATTCCAAATATTTTTACATCACTTTTCAACAACATATATCTTTTCTGAGTTTCTTGCGTTCTTAAGTGTACGTCCTTTGAGTTCTTTTCGATGATCATTTAATTACTTTAACTCGAAATAAAACATCAACCTAGTAATCGCTTTTCAACCAAAAAATATATAACTACCATACAAACTACGGCCAAACTCGAACTGGTCTGAGTCCCTTCAGGACCTTTCCGGCTTCGACTTTGTGCCCTCTTCTGGGATCATTTTTATGCCAGAGTAAATCGAAAATTCCTTCAAATAGGCCAAGGGGTTGCGCCTCAGTGTGTGTTCCTCGTTGCTTGCACCCGGTATATAGTATATATACATAAGATATCTGGTTCCGTTCACACACACACACACATAAAACACACGGAGGAGGGTCCTTCTGAATGCTCGGCCAAAGTCTTAGCCCTAGTTACCATCCGTTTTATTTGTCGATTGCCGCCAAGAAAACCCGAAAACAAGCCAACAACACAACCCCACCACCGAAGCAACAAGAAAAAAAAGGAAATTTCAAACAGAAAACATGAATATTGCCATACCATTATACTCGAAACATATTTACAAGCTATACCCATATACCAAATACCATATGAAAAAAAAAACAAAGAAAACAAAAATACAAAACTTTTCGTTGCAACCCAAAAACTTTTTTAGGAAAGGATGTCATCGTTGCCTGGTTATCTATGAGAAGCATAAAAATGTGCTCCAATATAAAGAAAGTGAGTGCGAAGGTGATAGTATGTATATGCATCAGTCGAACCCATCTGCACTGGCGATGCGTAGCTCTAATAAACAAAGTGATCATAGGGGGGGAGCTCATCCCAATACGAACGGGCATTCAAGACTATCTTCATCGGATCAGTACATAATGAGATCCAATGACGATATGAATGATTGTAAGCATTAACTTTATATTTTTCTCTATATCTCTATCCTATCTATCTCTCTCTCTAAAATAAGTTATAAGCAAAAAAAAAAAACCAAAAAAAAAGCAAGCAAACTAAAATGATAAATACAAAGACTCTATCTCCTAACTCGCTATCTCAAAATACCAGTTATCTGTATGATTTTCGAACCTATTCATTTGATTACATATATTTCGAAATGCTCCCTTAGTTAACCAACATGACTAACCTAACCTTATCATTTAAGCGCTATTTTCATTTCACTCAAAACGAGAATACAAAAGTTTTTCGTTCCGTCCAAAATGATCAACTGAAAAGCAAAGATGAAGAAACACGTTTTAATCTTTATTTTTAAAAAATATATGAAAAAAAAAGAAACACACACACAAAACAAACGCAGGGTTTTGATTATTATTTCGGTACTTTACTTTAGGTTCTTACATCTCTTCGGTTTCATTCGAACTTTTCTTTCAGTTTTGTTTTTTGGTTTGAGTTCTCCTATGATTTCAAATGCAACCTTTGGTTAATTATACAAAAAAACAAAAAAAAAAGAAAACCAAACCAAACCAAACTTGTAAATAGTCTCAAACAACAATTACTCTGCATACGAAATGAATAAAAATAACTCTACTTTGTTTACGTTTGTCATGGCAAGGGTCCTCTCTCTACCTCTCTCTCTGTATATCTCGAACTCACCTCACTTTAATCAAGCAATCAACCAACCAATCAACCAAGCAAATCAATCAATCAATCGACAACGAATAACCACTCAAAATATCAATCAACAAGAAGTACATATCTAACCGCAAAAAATATATATATAATCGACTAGAAAACCGATAACCAGAAACCAAAAATCAACTGTATATTTCCCCTAAATACAAACACACGTTGCAAGTAATCCTGAAAAGAGGTTACAACTCAAACTACTCGTACCACCACCACCACTATTAATATATACCAATAATACCCAACGTTAGTGTCAATCCAATTAATTCACTTAGTTGCGATTTTCAAGCGTATTAGCGGATTAGCAGATTAACCCGTCCCAACAGAGCAACCAATTAGAGCCAAACTGAAACTGAAACCGAAATCGAGGGCCACAGCAAGTGCATAGGACTAGTCGCTAGAAAGAAAAAAACCAATCGGCCCGGCCTTCCTTAATTCTAATTCTAATTAAAATTCTAACTGAAATAAAGGCAAATCCCCCAACCCAATCGAATCGGAAGGAAGAGAAAAAGTAAAACAGGAAACTAGAGCTGGTGAAGGCATCGATGTTGATCGATTTAAATTCGATTCTTGCGGAAAATTCGATTCTTTTGCCAGCTCTACAGGAAGAAGCTATAACCAGTTTTAGTTACGAACTTTTCGTTTCTCTCTTTTTCAGTTTGGTTTCCTCTTTGGTTCTGTGCATTCTTTTCGTTTCACCTTAACTGTAAATAATTAAAACAAATCGAAAAACAAATTGTGTAAATATATAAAAAGTTACGATAAATGAAACAAAAACGAGACATGAGACTGCAAAAACTAATAACGAATTGTTTGATCCATATATATTTTTTATTACGAAACAATTACATATATCTAAATATATAGCCATATATATTTGCAAACTCTATTCAATATTTATATATGATATGTATATTTTCCTTACTTCAACATTTTTAAAAACAACAACAACAGCAACAAGAACTCTCCAAAAAAACCTACTAAAAACCAAAAACCAAAACCCAAGCTAAAACTAAAACTAAAACTAAAACTACAAATCAATTTGGAGAAATTCAAAGTTTAAACACGTGTGCGTGTGTGGAGAGTGTGTGTTTGCCTTGTTTGATTCAAATATCGATAGATGAATAATAACAAACACAGAGAACACCGAGGTGTGTGCACACACATGAGAAATTTGATTGGATTTTGGTTTTGAAATTTGCATATTTGAAGTTTTCGTAAATTTTTAACAGCCGCAGCTACAATGCGTTCTTGTACAGTTCGTTTCGCGTTTGCTCCCATTTGTATAGTTCGTTCTGTATAGCAAACAAACAACAACAAACCGAACCCCAAATGAGCACCCACACACACTTTTGTATTTACAAAACAAACTTGTATTTAGTTGCGACCCAGAGATGCGACCCATCCACTCATCTGTAAATAAATCTCTCACCTCCAATCATGACAAAGAACCCAAAGACCAACACACCGGACAGAGGTACGAGTATTGTAAAGTCTTGAACCAGTTTTCATTTCCCCAGGCCCATTCAAATCTCTGACGGCAGACGCGGCGGGCACCACACTGGGATATACATATACCCTGGGATAGAGCCAGTGGATTGTATTTCCAATAAGTTCTAGTACATACTTTCAAGAGCAGCCGGAGAATTATTGCCCAAGTTTGTTCCTCCTTTTTTATTTTTCGCTTTATCGGGTTTCACATTCACACAGGGTTGTGTGCCCCATGATTTATTTATAGGTCGAAGGGCGGTGGGCGGAGGGCGGAGTAAATGAAAATGGAAATTGGAAACTTGACACCACAAGCGTCGAGCAGCGAGTGCCAAAGCATTTCCCCATTGTCTCGCAGGGATCCAAACTTATTTGTGTCGATGTTACTCCTATTTGAAATTATATAGACCGCTCGCAAAAACACTTTTATTCGCATCCATAATTCGCTGTTAATTGCTGTAATCCGCTTAGTTCTTAATCAGGTAGCGAGCCTCCAGAAGAGCTGCCCGACTGCACCTAATTACCCAGTGGAAATAGCCAAGAGGGAGGGAGGGCGCAATTAAGACTCTGAATGGAAGAATATACAGCATAGCATAGCATAGCAGGTTGCACATAATGCAGTGGTCGTAAGTACCAACACCGAACGACCCTCGACCTTCTTACATACTCACTTCAGTGCGAAGTCATGGCAACGGATTCCGGAATCCGTCCGGACACGCATAGAAATGTAAATTCATTATTTATTATTTGTTTGCCTCAATAGAAATCAAATTAGTTTAAGTGGCGAGCTCTCTTGGCCCACAGCGCAGTCAGACAGTTGGCCTCGCATTTGAAAAACGCCAGTCCTGGGCCACGCCCACCCGTCTCCTGCTGCTACTTCTCACTGGCTTCACAATTTGATATTTTCCACTTGATATTTCCGAGCTTCAGTCCAACTGACTGTCTGACTGTTTGACTGGCTGTCTTGGCCGCCTCACAGCCCGAAAGCCCGACTGCCTGGCTGGCTGGCTTCCTCGTATTGCTGCTGGCTGGCTGCCTTCCTTTTTTCCTTGATTTGATTTTGTTTAAATATTAATCGAGAGTTTTAGGTCTCATTTATAATTCAAGAGCCTTCAGGGCCGTAAAACTGATGGCGGGGGCGGGGCTGAGTTCGTTTTGATTAGCAGACCGTAAAACAATGGTATCAATAGTACAATGGAATTGCGTGCGTGTGTGCATGTTCTTTATTAAATCATTATTTGTTTAGATTGTCACACAAGCACACACGGCAAGCACTCGGCACACAAACACACCACACATTACACAACGCAGTACAACGAAGCACCAGCTATTCGAACAAGATTTAATTTCAGTTTTGGATAAAAGAGCAAGCCCTTCCGGCACCGAGTAAGAGCTCATCCATCACAAAATAGTAGTAGCAATTTTAATGCGCCTTAAATTGAGATTTTCAGCAACGGCATAATAAAGTTGCTTTCAATTACGATACTTTCATTTCAGTCATTTTTATGGCCCACACACACACTGCACGAACACACCACGCACAGAGTGTGTGCACACACCAACAATGGCTGTGGCAGTGGCGAATGGCAGGCAGTAATTGGACTTAGACAGTCGACAGTTTCAATTACTGAAAACTTGTACACATATGGGATTAGCAGGGAAAAGCCTTGTTAATTGGTCTACAGCTAATGTAGTGTCGTTTTCACTCGTGTCGGGCATCAAAGGATATGCAAGGATATTCCGCCGCACACAAATGCACACATTTGTCCAGAATAATAGGTGCTTTGTTTTAGCAACTCCAAAAGGGACTTAAAAGTTTTTAGAATTAGGAATGGTAAAAAAGTCAATTTGATCAAATATTAAATCGGATTATTAATTGAATGATATCATTAATCGAAAAGTATCGAACAATATTCAAGCAGTAGAAGGACATCGAATTTTGTAAATTAATAATATAGACTTCATATAAGTAAATATACAACATTTGCAGAATACTTATGGCTTAGAATTATTATTATGTTCCTGTACATTCGATTGAAATCCATTCTTCGATATAATATTCGATAAAATATTCGATTTTATATATTACCATGGAACAGCAGAAGGCAATCTGTTATTTAATTAAAAATTAACTAGCTAAAACATGTTTAAATACGCTTATATAAATAAAAAAATGTAATTGTTTAAGATACTTGAAAATACCCAAAATGAAAAGCATAAATGCTTTGACTTTCTGGTCAGAATTCATACATTTTAAACAAATTTGCCTACGTTTAATACCCTTCGTGATGGCCTTGAGTGTGCGTCGAAGTAGGAAAGTGTGTGCAAACGAGCTGCCAATCAAATGAACGAGCCACTCCCGTCGTCGTCCTGAAACCTTCGATTCATTGGCATCAATGATAATCCGATATCAGAAGCTATTGCCTACTTCGGGGCGTTTGCAAACTGCCATTTAAATTGCATTTTCGTGTAGAAACTACTGCCATAGTACTAGGACGAGTATCACTGGCCACTCGAGTACCTGCCACGCCCCGACCGGCTGCCCACCTTAATTATGTTTACGGCATTTTTTTTTTATTCAAGCCGGAGCGCACTTTTAGCCAGGCATTTTGTGTAGCGTTTGACGGGATGCCAGTCAGAATTTGCATACCAATTTTCACTACCAGAGCAACCTTCCACTTGACTTGCAAAAAAGCAAAGGAAATAAAAAAAATATAAAACGGGGAGGAGGGAACTATAACCTAGACTGGGGTGATGGGCACTCAATGAAGGCCAGGCCGCAGCGTTTTAATTGCAGCGCGGCGCAGTGTAGGCGGTAAATAAAAATAATTAAAATAATTAAGCAAAACTACGACGGCATCCGAGCACTCACCATTTTTTTTTTTTTCGAGGGGCCGCCCTCTTCTTGAGTTCTCTCGCTTTTATTTTGTGAAAATATTTTCATCGTTAATTTTTGCGCAGACCTGCCATGTTTTTCGGGGATTTTTATTACGAGTTTATCTGGTTATTTTATTTTTTTTTTTTTTGTTGGGAGGAGGACCCTCTTTTTCCCCAGTCGGCGCCTCGCACACTCGCATTCTTTTCGCCCTCATAATTTCCTTGATATTATTTGGTGTTATAACATAACGCGGGACATGCTTTGGCCAATTTCGGAACAAGCATATTTAAATTTAATCAAATGTCGGTAAAAATGTTTGCCATGCCAAGCCAAAAGGAGGAGGAAAAAAAACAGGAAAAAAGGAAGAAAAAATGGGGAAAAAATCATCATCAACAATAACAACACGCACACACATAGCAGGGCATTGCCATTCCATTGTGGGTGTAAGGAGGTGTGGGCATAGGTATGGGTGTGGGCGTGGGCGTGGGTGTGGACTTGGGTGTGCGTGTGTTTGGGTTTTTCTGGAGGGGAGTCGTGCGAGCTTCAACCTGTGCGACTGGGTAATTTGTTAGCCAAACCAAGGAGGAGGCGGCGGCGGCACAGGAACCCAGCCTAGTCCGACACCGACGTTTATTTTATTTTATATAGTTTTTGGCATTTTCATGCGCCCACTGTTGTTCCGTTTTCTCCTTTTTCCGCCTTTTTTTCGCCTCGTTTTTCCCCCTCCTGCGTGAGCTGGTACAGTTTTCGCAGCGCATATATATGTATGTATTTGTTGGGGCATAAAAACTTATTTACCTAGGGACACCCGGGAACAGAGCCGGATTCCGATTCCGGGGCGATTCCATGGCGTCGGGCGCCCGGGGTGTCAACCAATTTCGAGTGCTGCCTCCTCGGGTCCCCTGGCTTGCGCTCCTGGCCACGGTGTGTGTACTGTTGTACTGTTGCCAATTGTTGTTTTCCCTACCTCACATATACATTCAAATATGTAGGTATATATATTTATTTTTCACATTGCCATTTTCATTTCAATTCATTTCATTTATTTATGCAATATTTTATGTGCTCATTCATTTTTTGCCCGTTTTGGTTGTCGTCGTCCCCGTTTGTTCTATTAATTTGTTGTCGCTCCGGCTCCGGCTCCGGTTGTGGCTCCTTGCTCCTGGGTCCCTGCAATGTCCTGGCTTCTATTCAGTCTGTGTTCCATTTTGGCCCGGTTATTTGCCATCCGTCGCGGTTCCATTGTCAATTTCGTGGAAACACGTCCATCTATATATATATTTGTATATATAATAGATGAGAATAGAGGTATTGTATATGGGCATAAAGTCGTGCCATAAACCTCATTCGTCTTAATTTGTATGCCTTGTTTTTGTTACGGTTACGGTTAGGCTCTGTGTTTTGTTGATACTTATTTATTATTTTTATGCTCTGCTCACTTATCTGGCTTTATCCCGGGTCTCGTGTCCCGTGTCCTGTGTCCTGATCGCGTGTCTGTCTGTCCCCCCTTGCCGCCCGATTATTGGGGAGTGCGTAGAGAGCTGCATTAAGTAGATTTTACCTGGTTAAACAATAAATACTCAGTCGTAGCCACATTAAGCAATCATCATCAGCTGCAGCAGCAGCAACAGTAGCAGAATATCATGGAGGCAGGAGAGGCGGCTACGACTCTCAGAACCACACAAATGTGGTTCGTACTTATGAACAAAATGACAAAATCACACACAACGCTGTAAATAAAGGTCCAATTATTCCATATATTCTCTTGTACAGATATTTAATTGTGTTTGTTTGTTGGTACATACATACTTACATACATATTTACTACCGATTGATTTCGATTTTACGTTTACTTTCTGAGATACTGTTCGTTGTCACCAATTGAGACGCTTTGACTTTTGTTTTTTGAATATTATATATAACTCTTTGTATTTGTACATGATTATGATTATTAATGTTTATAATTAATCCACTGCTAACAAAAAATCATCATCAACTTTGTACAGTAAAACCATGAGCGAGCGAAAAAAAATAAAATTAAAATACAAAAAATTAACCCAAAAAACAAAAAAAAAAATATAATCTAGAGCTTCGGCTCTGGACGAAGCTGAACGTAGGATTTCCAAGATTTGGTAGCGGTGCATGACGATATGTACATAAACACACACTTGTAATATATGAACCCCAAACCTACCTATAAGTTTTTGCCATTGTTTATCCTCACTTAAAACCTACAATATTGACTGTGCTCCGAGCGAACGGTTTGTAAATCTCTCCTCCTTTTTATGGTTAATAATCACCTCTTTTTCGGAATAATAATGATTCTTTGCCTTGTTTTATATCCTAATCAGATCTCAAGTCTACCAAAGCTCTTGGAAATCGTACAACCCCAATGCCCATTCCATTTCAAAAAGAATGCCTTTCAAATTTCGCTTTAATAATAAACGGTCTGTTGAGTTTCTTCAGTTGTCCGGTCCCCCGAAAAGCATCCTATAACCACCGCCACCGCCACCGCACCCCATATATCCATCCCGCCACCGGAACCCTTTCACCTACCTTTCATTTACCACTCCCTCTCGCTTTTGATTTCTGTTTTCGCTTTAGTGATAAAAAAAAAAAATACAAAAAGGATTTAAATACAGGAAAATTAATTTGTTTCCCCAAGGAGCCTATGAAAGCGAATTCGAGACACATTCTTGTATAGAACGCCCTGCGCTCATTACTTTTACTTACTCTCTGTCATACTTTGTTTTCTAATTCAATTTCGTGAACGTCAAAAACAGAAAGGATTTCAGCTAAATTTTGTGCTCCTTTATGCACATGCCTATGAGAAAAAACGAAGCACAACCATAAAAAAAAGAAATGAAAATGATAAAGTGATATATATTTATCAAAAAATATATATTGTATATATACAGCTTTGTGTATATGATGATGAAATGTTGGGATGGGCTGCCCGGTGACCGCTAGTATAATTGTCTCTCATTTATCAATTACTTATTGTACTTTCTTCTTACTACATTCTACCTAACCTAACAACCTACTACTTACTACTTTACCTTACTACTTACTACCCTACTACTTACTACTATTCGTACTACTATTTGCTCTATGGGTTCACCATTATTCTGTGTTGTTCTCTCTTCCTTTCCCGTGTGTGTCCGTGTTTGTGTCCCCTCAGTTGGTATCCTTTTCCTTTGTCTTTGTCTTTGTTTTGGTTTCCTTTTGAGTTCAGTTGCCTTCTCGTTGTTTAATTAGTTTTTATTCAGTGTTTCGGTTATAAGTACGTACCCCCCCCCCCCCAAAAAAAAACCCCGTACCACGTACAATGTACATACATGTGTGTAATTTAATTAATGTAATTTTAACATGAAACTCAACAATTTCTGCTCTCTCGGTTACTCATAAGTTACAATTGTGTCGTTTGTTCGTTCGTTCGTTCGTTCGTTGGTTGAATATCCTTCGTTCCTTATTCGGTGTGTTCCTCCTTCTTTCTAGCTCTCTGTGTGTGTCTCTCTCATTTATCATTGTGTTGTGCGTGTGTGTTAGTATGTTTTGGGCCACTCTACTACTGTAATTTAGCCCGGCTATCTAATATAACCCTGCGCTTAACGGTCGCTGCGACCTAAAAAAAAACGAAAAAAAAAAAATAAAAAAATTAAACCTAAACCCAAACCGAATACCGAAAAACCAACTGCAAAAGTATTATAATTTATTTTCCATTTTTTCCCTTTCCGTTCTTTATCCATGTCTGTGATGTGTCGTTTTTTGCCTTGTCATGATATACTCCTATATATGCTACAAACGCTTCTCCGTAGTATTTGACCATTACACACACTCAACACCCCCCAAACACACAACACAGGACACACGACACTCAAACGCTCACGTAATGCCACGCCCACCACGACACCACCTTTGTTTTGTGCCTTGTAGAACTCATAAAGTGTAGTTGCTACTTAATTACAATCATTACTCAAAAGCGCCACAAGGCCGGGTCCCCAATGCCCACACACACATGTGTGTGTGTTTCTATCCCCCTATCCTGCATATCCTTTTTGGCTTTTTACACCAAACACCAAACACACACCTACATAATTGGTATTACTTTTTCTTTCCCGATAATTTGTACCTCTTTTTGCGACTACTCTGCGTGTGCCTGTTTTTAAGTTATACTTGCCGTAGCCTTGCTGTATTGCTAAACAAATCTGACTCCGAAAAAGTTCAATTTGTTGAAGGAACTGTTTAACCAAAAACCAAATAAATACGAAACCAAATACGTTTGTTGTGTGCCTTTTTAGCTGTAAACATTTTTGTAATGTTGAGAACCATGCCTGAATGTGTTTTATGTATATATTATACCATATCCGCTTCTGTTGGTCTATATGCCAATACGAAATGGATTTTAGTTACAATTAACTTTTAACAACAACTCTACAACTTTAACCAGTAGCCTTAAAAAAACGAAACGAAAAAAGAGAGGACCCTTTACCACAAAAAAAAAGAAAAAAGAAAAGAAAACATAAAGAACGTACTTATATGTGCAACATACACATATAACTCTCGCGTTTGCCATAAAAACAGAAAACACCGAATACCCAATTTATTCATCATGAGTAAATGTTTGTTATTATTTTTTAGTTAAGTTCAAATGTTATGCTTGCTCTAGCAACAAATACCTTATATACGGCCCTGCCCGGGCACTAACATTATTTTACAACCGTAACTACCTCTGTTTCTCAAGTCCCCGATCCCCCCGAACCATAGCCCCGGATTCCCATCCCATCCCGTGTGCTTCTGCTCGCAGAGCCGGAAGAACAAGATGAACCAAGTGTGTGTTTTTGCTTTTCGGTTCTTTATTTTCGAACGTGTCGTGCCTTTCAGTTCAGTTTACAACACAAAAGTTGGGCAGTGCAGTTCCACACACGGCCCAAGGAAATGCCGCTGAAAAAAAAATGAAAAACTCTTGTCTTTAAGTTATTTCTGTGAACGTCATAAGTCTTTGGTTTTTTCTCCTTACCGCCTTCAGTTTGTTTGCTTTTTTTTTGTTCCTGTTTTCCTTGTATTTTTTCTGGAACTTACATACTTATCTTACTTATGTATTGTACTTACCGCTGCTTTTTACACATTTCCACAGAAATTGTTGTTGTTTCTGCTCCAGTCCGTGGTGCCGCACTTGAGGCTGGAAGCTCTGCTCTGGGGCCGTGACCGCAGCAACTTGCAACACGCAACAGTCGCCGCCACGCTCAACTTGCGACATTTCTGCTGATTTAAAGCTTCATTTCGTCATTTATTTGCGCAATTTTCTCCCCGGACCATCAGCATCAGCGCGGCCACTTAATTAAACAAATTTCTGTGCAATTTAAATGGCATGCTTGGGCGATGGCCCTGGGATGGAGGAAGAATTCCCAGCCAGTCGGCGAGCAGAGGCAGCAGCTTCCAGTGCGGCACTGAACCGAAATACAATGAAAAAATATACATCTTTTTTTGGAAACTCCTAGCCCTTTGTAGATTTGGTTTTCCTTTCCACCTTGTTGTATACCTTTACCTTAATGTGTTGCTACCACCTACTACTATTTACTACTCCCACTTAACCTTAATACTTTCTACTACTAAATACTGCTACTACTGCCCACTACTACCCACCACCACTACTACTATGTACTACTACTACTTTTTCCTACTTCTATGTGTTCTGTGTTCTCCTCTACAAGACAACATCATTTGCGATTTGCATTAATTGAATTTTTATTTGTGCTTTTAAAATAATCATGTCCCCCAGACTTTTGCAAGGGCCGTGAGACTTTACAGAATCTCTGCGACCAAATCCCGGGCGATGCCCTGCTCTACTCGCTTTTCCGGGAGAGCGCCGAGCCGGTCAAGTGTCCGCTGAAGGGTGAGTGTTGCAAGCAACGAACTTGGAGTGCAGTTCAGGGACCCGGGGATCTTACTCATCCACACTCTGTTCCCATTGCAGGCCCCTTCATCTTCACGTATAATCGCGGCCATGGGGAGTGCAAGTCGCCGGTGTCCAACATTGAGAGCTGCACGGAGGAGAGTCGCCTCCTGCTGAGCTTCCAGGCCTGTCCCGATGTCCAGGGCACCGAGAGTACGGGTAAGTCTCGCCAGTGACAATGACTCATCAGCGCTCCTTGCCGGAGCTCAAGGCGAACATCCTTCCTAACTTCCGTTCTTCCTTCCGTCCTTCGTCGCAGTCGAGGAGCTGACATGCCTGGCGACCTGGAAGGATGGCAACTCACGCTATTTGGTGGGCCTGGTCTCGCACCATCATGCCATTTCGAACGAGGAGCGCTATCGCTGCTTTGTCTACGAGAAAATCTCCTCGCTCATGGGTAAGCAGAAGCAGCCAAGCCGGGCCAAGCCAGCCCTCGGGCAAACAGGATGAAACTTTTGTTTGAGTCCTAATACCCATGCACATTCGTAACCTTTGCAGGCGGCCCCAGCATGCTCAGCTCGAAGGATGCCGAATATAAGCTGGCCCAATCCGGCGACGCCACTTGCAATGGCTTAGACAGTGCCGAGGTAAGCATTTTCCAGAAGCCCCAATTCAACACACAGCCCCATGCCCGATTACCCATTCCCCAGGCCCGATTCTCAGCTACCCCCCTCCCATGTTCACCTGTCATTTTCACTTAATTGCACTCAGAGAAAAATGCTTTGCAAAAATTGTTGATGAAATCAGGCCAGCGCTTTTGGCCTCTTCCTCTGTGAAGGTGAATCTCAGACGGTAAAAAGTTTACAAGTTCTTGGCCAGACTTACGTTGCTCTTCGATCCATATACTTCTTTTTTGGCCTTTGAATCCTGGTAGATTTTTGTTCGGTGAAAAACCTGAAGATGAAGCAAAAGCCGAGCGACGTTTGGACTACTTGCACCCAAGTTTAATCGAGACATGTCAGTCTGTCTTTATCAGCGCAAAGTTATCAGGAAGTTTTTTAGTTTAAACCTGAATCTCTTACCAGAGGTTTTAGGCTTCTGTTGGTTGAGTTTATCTGTTCAAAGAACCAACGGGGTTATCTTAAGGATGTGTACGAATTATTTTGCAAAATGCGATAAACTTGTTTGTAAGATGGCCCCCAAAGAAGAATGCATTCTTTAGGAACTTACATGCATATTTAAATGCATATTTTATAAGTTTATAAGGTTTTTCCTGACTGTGCAGGACCTCCCATCCAGCCTAAAGGCAGCCAAAGGCCAAACTGCAAATCGAACTAACTAACTCCCTTGTCCGTAGGTTGGCTCACGTATCATGTCGCTGCGAAAACCGCCAGTAGCCGAGCGCTGCGACTTCCCGGCCTGGTTCAAAGGTCCGCGCCACTGGCATGCCCTCATGGGCAATGCCGTCTACAATTATCATTCCAAGTGAGTAGCAAATAGGCCTGCGGCCTGAGGTTGTCACTCAGCCCAAAACTGAACCGTTGCCGACGATTCTTTGCAGCGACGGGTCCGTGCACATTATTAAGCCCAACGGCTATATGGAGACACGTGCGCTGTGCGAGCAGATAAATAAACAGACCTCGACCGAAATGATGGCCGTGGTGCACTACACGACCGGGTGGTAAGTGGCCCTAAAATTGGAAAGCTCTCCGTTACCCGTTCCCCTGTTTACCACTCCAATTCAATGTTCGCTCCATTTCGCACCCCGCAGCCAATCGGGATTCATGTGCATGATGTTCTACCGCCGGGACACGTTCGTCATCGAGATACAGACGGGCAAGCCGGCCATTCGCCTGGAGGACGCCTGTGCACCGGACCACTTTGACATTAATAAGATGTCCTACATTACCTTGCTGGGTAAGGATGCACCAGACGCTGCACTCCACTACGAGTCGTATTAAGCCTTTGTTTTATTACGCTTTTTAGCCAGCAATCCCGACCTGGCCATGTGTCCAATGGAGGGCATCTATACGTTGCGCGGCGCCATCGGGCCGCCGTATCTGGCCACGCGCCACAAGCGCAATCACAACGGCAAGTCCCATTTGGGCCATGGACATCATCACCACGAGAGCGCTGACTCCGGCAGTTTCGGTCATAAAGGGTACGTCAGCGACATGGCCCCCGTTTACCTCTGGCATTTGTCAATCTATTTCGGTGGTTTCAGGCACAGCTCGCTGAGTTTCCGGAATGCAGAGCGTATGGAGCGCGGCTCCTGGCATGCCAACACTCGAGGCCTGCCTGTTCGCAGCCGTCGCGATGCGCCCAAAGATCCGCAAGGGGATGAGAAGCAGCAGCAACAGCAGCAGGCCTTGGTCCTGGAAAAGGCCAATAGCAGTGATACGAGCGTGGGCTTTGTGGCCACACGGAATCGACGGGATGTACCGGGCTGTGTGCCCAACTACAATGCCCAGCGCCAGCTGTGGATCGGATGTACCGCGGAGAATTTGATCGACGTCAGTCCGCTGTGCAGCGTGGACGGAGAAGAGGGTAAGTAGCTTTACACTTGCTATTACAAAGTTGTAAAACTGTTGGTATATTTTCTCAGAATACTCCTGTCATGGATCGTGGAGCGAAAACAGCACCTTCTACGTGATCGCTCGCCACAAGGGCAGCAAGCACGGCGTGTGTCTTACCTACAGACCCACTGAGGGCACAGCTGCCAAGTTGGTAGTGGGCGACGCCTGCTATCGGGGCACCCAGAAGCCGCCCGAGCATCACTTGGTGGCCAACCTATCCGTTTTGGGTGAGTCGAACTTTGAATTTTGTGTGTGAAACAGGTAACCTAACTCTATCATTATATCTTCCTTCAGGCAAATGCGGCGAGACTGGTGCGAGTGCCGCCCAGACGCACAGACTGGCCGATTGGCTACTCCTTGTGGCGATAATGGCCACTTGGCTTCACCTGCACAGCTGAGGGACTACGGGCAGGAAGACCAGCAGCTCCGGATAGGCAGCTAGACGAGCGTGACAAGCCAAAGCGCAATCACTAATTCCCGAAAGAAACCAAATCCCATTTTGATCATGTATACAAGACACATCACAAGACTTATTGTATATTTCGTGTAGTATGTGTAAGGCGTAATCGAACCTCTTCGCAAGGGTTTGGCTGTATATAATGTATTGTTTTTTCTTATTACTGCTACACACTTTTGTTTAGTTCTAAGTGCTTTAAAAATAAACAAGATTCGATATTAATTAAGACGAGCAGGAGCAGGAGCCCACACAATATGGAAAATGGTTTGCAATACAGCCTTAGATCAGCGCTATTTGTATTAGGCCTAGTAAAACGCGTCTATTACTAAAAGTAGCGCTACTATTGATGCAAATAGGCAGAAAATGCTATTTATTTATAGTACGATTACACATTAAGCAGCATCGAAAGCAAAAAAAAAAAAACAAGCAAAGCAGAAGAAAGACATCAGAACTATACGAATACAAGCTAAAAGCTTTTTCGTTTTGTTTTCTTTTGAAATCATCTTGTAGTGTGTATTTTGAATATCATTTCAAAAATGTTTCCTAAGAACGAAGAACAGGACGAAGACAACAGTTTAAACTACATACATACATATATGGAAATACGAAGCGCGATATGTATTCGAACGGTGGTTCGTTTTCGCGATTTCGCTTTCAAAATGTACAAACAAGCTAAGGGCCGAGAGCGTCTCGGCCATAAGATAATTATAAAGCTGTTGTGGCAGCATACATCAAACCCCTACATATTTGGCATAAATATACAATATATTTTTATGTACAAACGACGCAAAGCAGTACATACATTCATACGAGTATATACATACTTACATATAATGGATAACGTTTTGCATAGGATCGCATTGGTTTCATAATACATAATTAATACCTTGCAAAGTACGCGTAAATTGTATGATTCATTATAATAGTTATACATACATACAACATATACATATATGCTGACAACCATACATACATAGGCACGTAAGGAACTGTGAGGAATTCGAGCAACTTTGATAAGTAGAGGCACACACCACTTTCATAATCAATCAACTAACTGCGAAAGACACAACCAACAAACAACAAACAACTCACAACTCTCAACCAAACAAATAAACGAATGAATGACAGAGGACGGTGTCTGATCAGTGAAGCAGAAAAGGATGCTAAAATAATTAGAGTGTTTAAGACAATTAAGCGGTGATATAGGTCTAGAATAACCAACAACTGTGTGTAAGTCTCTTATGAAAGCACAACAACTGCACGAGCAGAGGATATATGGCACCAACATCTGCTAGGGTGTGAATGAGGAATTAATGATGATCAAGTGTGTATCCAAAGGATTTCAAAAACTAGCATTTTTCTCTCGAAGTACATAGTAGGAGCCCAAGGAAGCATTTTTGCCTAAAATTCCACAAAACATAAGCGAACGAATAACGACGATTATCGAGTAACGAGTAACGAGTAACCGTAATTAAGGAGTATCGAGAGAGAGACATAGAGACCCCTTCAAGGCAACTAGTCAAAATTTATGAAGCGTAACTTTGAGTTCCATGTAAATAGCGAATGTAATGCGAATTGAGCGAACGGATCGGATCGTTGGCGCCCCGGTGTGTATACATATGTAACTAATTGCTAGTTAGCTAAAGGACAAAAGGATTGGGTACTAGGAAACCGACGAATCGGGCAGGACGCACACGAACGACGCATGGTGGGCGTACAGAACAGTAGGGTTACTTTCTAAGGACTATGTATAACATTCAGCAAACACTTATATAGAAATACGATGATAATGAACTATAAACTGGGCAGCAGGCAGGCGGAGATGACAGACAGACACATACTAGGCAACGTGGCCGTAACCGGAACTGGAACCCGAACCGGAACCGGAACCGGATATGGCAATAGCAGCAGCACTCCATATCGTGGTGGGTCAGACAAATCAACAAATCGTTATGTACAAAATGTACAATGATGATCGGACAGGCGGAGTAGCAGCAGCTGTGCTTCAGCATTTTTTTGAGTGTACCTCCTCTCTCTAAATAAGCATTTCCATTTGTTGTCAGCTTTTAAAAAACAAACGTAAATACGAGCATATTATATAATAAAGAAAGCATTTTAAAGAATAAAATCCGAAAGTCACGCACGACGAATTAAACGAGAAATATTGAATAGCGCCTATGTACTTCAAGTCAAGGGACAAGTTCAAAGCCCCAAGCCCATCCTCCAGCCAGCACTCGAAATCCGTTTGGTAGCCGCTTAGCTGGTTTATTTTGCAATTGTTAAACTGAGACACTCAACAGTCCCATCTCCAATCCCCCTTCCACACTTCGATTTCTCCCGATTTCTGATGCAGCTCCAGATCCAGCCTTAGTTGTCTTCTTGTGTCATTGTCATGAACCCTTAGCGTGTTATCGATGTTCCCAAAACGGTCTACACAAAATGTATTCGAAATGTTTCTAAAAACGGCTAAGAAATTTAACGAAAAACAAAAAAAACTTAACAAATCCAAACCAAAAAACATAAACGCGCAAAACAACCATATTTTTGTAAATAGACGAAGCTACGCTTGAATTTTTATCCAATTTTTGTGTATGGCCAACTGCAGTCACCCGACTCTTACTTATGTGTGATGGGCGGCCAGGCCCAGATTGTGGGCGTGGCTGCTTCATCTGAGTGTGAACGCTAAACATTAGAGATATAAGTGATTTTTATATTCAAAGCGATTTTATAAATCATTTTAATTGTCTATTTTAAAAGAGTGCAGCGCAAGCCGAAGGAAAATTAAACAGAAAATGATATGCCGTCGATTTAGTTCATGTGTGTGAAGAAAAATGTATGCAATTTTCGTCAATAATTGAGTGTTTTCAATACTGTGTTCTAACCTTGTTTGGATTTGTTTTTTAAGCTAATATAAATACAAATACAAACTAATAAGAAATATATATTGAATGTGTTTTAATCTGAACAATTAGTTTCAATTGGGAAATTTCATTTTATTTGAATACGGCAGCGAAAGAGATTGGGTTTCTTAAATAAAAAATGTCTTGGCTTGTTTTATTTATTGAAAAATTAAAATTGCTTTGTATTAAAGTGTTATTTATAGATTTATTTGTTTTGACAAACTCGGTTAGCTTAGCGGCGTTGTTTTTAAAGTCAATAACGAGAGTCACGTCGTATATTCTCGTTGCCCTACTCTCATTTCCTTTACATTTACTCGTTGCTCTGCTCGTCTTACTTGTCTATGGCACTCTTCGTTGGTATGCCTGATTTGGATTAAATTTGGTATACTACAAACCTATAGCCATTGCTTTTACAAAATAAAAAATAAGAAGAAATACAATCGATACTATAATTTTATCATTTATTGGGTTTCTTCATATGCAACATACTAGAAAGTTCTTAAAGATTAGACCATTTTTACAAAATACAAGTACAAGATTAATATTAACATAATTACAATTTATTAGTTTAATAATTGGAAAGTCGGGCTTAGGTATAGTAGTTATTGTCAAGATATTGTCAATAGCAGGCGTTTTTCTAAGAGATCAGTCGCATAATCCCTAATGTAGTTGCATCCTTCAGCTGCGATAAGACACATCCTTTAAATGGCTGGCAACATCATCTTGGCGTAGTCATTCTTAGTAACCTCAAACGAAAATATGAAGCTTACAAAGCGGAGTGCTAATGGAAGTTGAGGATAAAAATTATGTAAATGTAAATAAAACTACAAAAAGAATCGTTATATTGTCTTTATTTTCTTGTCATCCTTCCAGGGGCACATTTTTGATGTAGTGACATCCTTCGTGTAAGACCGGTTGGTAACCAGTTCTTAAAGTCCTTCCTTAAATGGGAGCCCGTGTCATCTCAGCTTCGTCTTTGTTACGATGAATTGGTCATCATCGTGGGTTTGCATTGAAATTTTGTTCTCTTTTTTCATATATTTGGTGGGTGAGGTTATTTTTGTTTGTAAATCTTTTTGTTTCATGGGCAAACATATTTCAGGGGTAAGAGCATCAGTAACCTCACCCGAAAATCTGATGCTTTTAATGTACGTACGATAAGATTGGAAAAGGGTTTGAAACTTTTAGATAATATGGGACCGCGGTCTTACCAAATCAAGAACTTGAAAGGTAAATTCCGCAGTATTAAATAATTAAGAAGAATAAAAGAAAGCTGTTAAGAAAACATTAGTATGCATACTAAAATCAAAAGATAAAAATGTTGAAAACTGTTTTTAAATGTGATATGCAATAGTTTCGTGCTCAAAAATATTCATACAAAATTACTGACACCCGCATTCATACATAAATGACTAAAGTATCTCGTTAAACTATTTGTAGAATAATTCCAGCCTTTTTTAAAAAATACGAGTACATAACCAACCAGTGAAGTTCAGCATTAAAGGACATAGAAGATGAGAAGAAGAGGGGGCGTATGTTAATAATGTAATGGAAACGTGGGTAATGAGGGTTTGAATATTACCTTATAATAATAATAGTGTTTCTGGTTGAAGTTCAGTATATATTATATATAAAATATGTAGGGAAAATAAGAAATTATATAATGTTATCTTATGTTACAATTGCCGATTTGTAGTGATAGATTGAAAAATGTATGTCCATGTCCAAATTCATCTGGTGAATTTATATCACAAATAGGATTATACATCACGTGCTTTCGTTTTACCGGAACGTATTGGGTGAAATTTCCAAACATTGAATATGTGAAAGGTAGTGCAAATACCAATAATCTTTCCAATCATCAATATAGGGTTAAGCAAAAAGGTTTCCGCTTTGATAGAATAGAAATTTATATAGCTTTTTCTCTTAGTCACAATAAAGTCAAGAGATTAGAAGACATAACTGCATTCTCAAATGTTACCTAAAGCCCAGTGGAGTGCCATTATAATTGTTGGTGTACATTTTCAAGAGGAAGGATTTACAACATTTAATTCCAAGATGCTGATGGGACCACGGGATTATTCGATTAATCAAGTTGCTTTTATAACCAAAGCATTTAAACATAAACAGTAGGTGGGAAACCCCTACCCTAGCTTATGGGGACTTTGCATATGAATTAAATTGCATTGTTCTACTTAATTCGAAGGATCTTTTATTACAAAACAATCGTTTCGTGCAACTGAAATGTAAGTAAATATTATTTTGTATAATATTTTTATCAATGTGTATGGAATATTTTTTTGCAGATGGATAATTCCTAAGACATTTATTATCAAATTAACATCCATTCAGGGTACTATGAAGCATTCATACAGATATATCCTGCTAAATATACAGGTCTGTTAGTCCTTAATCCATGCTAAGTACGATCCTTTTAATATGGATTATTTATTGAAGTGATTTTATTGTAATAATTCAATTGTTGATGATTATACTCATAATATATATAATTTGTATCGTTTTCCGTTATTGATCTAAATGTACATGTGTATTTGAAACACAAAATAGTTACTTGCAATTGTTGATATTTAAATAATGATGTTGAAGCTACTTTTCGGATAAAGATTGATGGTATTATATATTCCATTTTTATGAATTTTTAAGCATATTTGTTTTGTATTTTAAAAAATAAGTAAACATCCAAGCAATATGTTTATATTTGATGAACTCTGCAATCAAGCCAAAAGGAAAATACATATGTATAAATCGGGTTTAATAAACGATTCCTTTTTTCCAAAATAGGTTTTACAATTTAAATGGTACATAATTGAAAACCATAAAAATATGTTTTTGTTCCGATGTAATGTTTTGTATTTTTTAATTCCAAATCAAATCCATCTTTGCAGTAAGTATAAACATTTCGAGTCTGACAACAATGTTAAACCTTTAATTTCGTGTTTATTTGCAAGCTTTATTGTCGATTTATGCAAAAAGCATTTGTAGCAAATATCGATGATTTAACTTCGGCCGTTATTAATTTTGAACTTGAAGATTTGTTGAGCTGGATGAATTCATTAAAATGTTGGATCTGATTAGTAAAATAAAAAGAGAGCATGTTTTTCAGACATCAAATAATTCGATAGGAGCACCCAAAATATATTTTAAGACTGCAGACAGTATGCATTAAAAGATTATTTCAAAGATTATTATTTTAATAAATGTTATTTTACAAAAATAACAAAAATATAATCAGACAGGAAATTATGTGGATTGGAAATTGAGTCGTAGCAAATTGTAATTAAACAGTAATGGAAATATCTTAAAAACATATAAATAACAAAAATAAATTTGTTTGAGTATTAATTGACATCGTATATAACAAAATTATTAATGAAGCTCTGTGAACCTTACTAATAAATTTGATGATAATTTATATATGCTAATGTCAATTCGCCTATAATTTATGAACCTAGAGGGGATATAGATGGAATAATAATGTTTTGATATACATTTTAAAAGCTGCCCTACCTAAATTATAATACAATTAGTTTTAAAATAATTAAAACCACGTATATACTTAGGTATATTCATTTCGAAATTTTAAAACATTTGTACATATGTGTACCTATTTATGTATTGTATTGAATGTATTTTGACTAAATTGCTTTAGTTTGTAATGCTAGTCGTGCATGAATGATTATCCGATTACTAAGGATAGGTTCATAGCCAAAGCAATTTGGAGCATAACACTTAATGCTTGTTACGACGTGAAATGGTCAATTTTTTGCAGATGACTGTATTTATATTGTTTTACTTAATCCGGAAAAACTATAACCACAGTACAAACGATTAGTGCAGAACGCATTTAAGCAAACTATATATCTTGAACATATGTTTTCTTATTTAATGTTGGTTGGTAAATTCTAATTGAAAATTAAGACACGGTCGACTTAAAAGTTGTATAGCAGTCCAATTTTTGTTGATGTATTGTTTTGCAGGATTTAATGGGTTCAGTCGTGATCCGATATGTGAAGAATATATGACTTGATTACTCCTGTAATCGAAAGTATTTGATGTACTTTTAATTTATTAAATATTAATTACAAAAAATGTGAAAAAGCTTTTGTATTCTGTCATTGGAATGGGTGTGTTGACGTTATTCCTTTAATGTTAAAAACGTAAACATAAATCATACTTTTCAGCGGTAAAGGTGTATTCTCTTCGGATGGAGTTTGGTATATATAAATGCAATAGTGACACCAGAAACTCATAATAGTCTTATAGTCATATAGTCTTAATGTAATTTGAATAATATCCAGTATCTGTGAATCCTTTACTTAGTTGTTGTTGATATCTCATAGTAGCTTTTATGCATATTGTGGAGTATGTCTAATGTTTGTTTTTTATATAATGCGGTGCCCTTTCTGTCTGAAGACAAGCATAACATTAATTCCATGGGGTTGATATATTTAAAAATAAGTTTTGCCAAATATGTAAGCTTTGATAATGTGGAAGGAGAGCACTTTTTTAAACATCGATGCGAAAATATAAAGCTTCTTAACAAAATATTACAATGCATCTTTTGGTTCTTTTCGAGGGATTTTTTTGAAGTTGTAATGGTAAAAAGAGTGCCTTGTTCATAAAGGTAGTGTTTTTTACACCGGGACTACTATATGTTTGCTGAAATTATGCCAATTTAGTCGTGGGATTATGGGCAATCTTGATCCAGACTTATTGAGTTAGATGGATTGATGCACATTATGAACAAAATAAGTAAGGTATATATGCACGCATATTATAAAAAGCTGTTTCAACGTTTACATACAAATACATACCTCATTAAGAAACAATAGATTAATGGCAAAAACATTTGAGGACAGAAGGCAGTAAGTGATCGATAAAATAAACAAAGGGTCCTGAAGTCAAGACAAAAGGTTAGTCTTAAAAAAATAAAGACTTTTACATATTTCCTTAGTCAAACTTTAAAAATGTTGCAAAGCAAATCAATTACCATAAACTTTTTTGTAAAGGGAAAAATAAAAGCCAATAAATAAACAAAAGAATAATAAATAGCTAAAATTTTTATAATAAGTTTTACGTTATTATGAGTAATTATACCCTATAGGATAAAGTTGAACGATAATATTTGCGATACACTTCAGAAGCCCAGCCTAATTCATTTCAGGGATTTTTAACAGATGTTTCTGTTGAACAATATCGGTATTTTAATATGTCGGTTATATTTTAGGAAACCCTACCTACTTATTTAAAATAATTTACACTCCAATAAGCAGTAAGGCATATGGGTTGAATACACTTCAGAAACCCTGTCTAATTTCTTTTATAGATTTTTACAAGTTTTTATTGAATTAAACCGGAATTTCGCCAAGTAGGCTATATTTTGGCCATGTCGGCTATATTTTAAGAAACCCTAATTATTTATTTAAAGGAATTCACACTCTAAGAAGCATTGCGGGATATGGGTTGAACGGAGGCACTTTAGCAACATTGCCTAATTTTGTAGGGATTTTAACCAGAAGATTTTATTGAATAATACCGGAATTTTGCCATGTCGGCTATATTTTAAGAAACCCTACCTATTTATTTAAAAGACTTCACACTCTAAGAAGCATTGAGGAATATGGACTGAACGCATAACCTTCAGAAACCCTGCCATATTTTTTAATTTTTATTTAATTATACCGGAATTTTGCCATGTCGGCTATATTTTAAGAAACCCTACCTATTTATTTAAAAGAATTCACACTCTAAGAAGCATTGCGGGATATGGGTAGACACTTCAGAAACCCTGCTTAAAATTTGTATGGATTTTTTCCAGATGATTTTATTGAATTATACCGTAATTTTGCCATTTTTACTATTTTTTAAGAAACCCTACCTATTTATTTAAAGGAATTTACACTTTAAAAAGCATTGAGGGATATGGGTTGAACGCAGACACTTCAGAAACCCTGCCTAAATTTTTTTTATTGATTTTTACCAGATTATTTTATTGAATTATACCGGAATTTTGCAAGTCGGCTATATTTTAAGAAACCCTACCTATTTATTTAAAGGAATTCATACTCTAAGAAGCATTGAGGGATAGGGGTTGAACGCATAACCTTCAGAAACCCTGCCTATTTTTTTTTTAAATTTTTACCAGATGATTTTATTGAATTATACCGGAATTTTGCCATGTTGGCTATTTTTTAAGAAACCCTACCTATGAATTTAAAAGAATTTACACTCTAAGAAGCATTGAGGGATATGGGTTGAACGCAGACACTTCAGAAACCCTGCCTAATTTTTTTTATAGATTTTTATCAGATGATTTTTTTTAATTATACCGGAATTTGGCCATGTCGGCTATATTTTAAGAAACCCTTCATATTTATTGAAACGAATTCACACTCTAAGATGCATTGAGGGATATGGGTTGAACGCATACACTTCAGAAGCCCTGCCTAATTTCTTTATAGATTTTTAGCAGATGATTTTATTGAATTATACCGAAATTTTACCGTGTTTTCTACGTTTTAAGAAACCCTACCTATTTATTTAAAAGAATTGAAACTCTAAGATGCATTGAGGGATATGGGTTGAACGCAGACACTTCAGCAACATTGCCTAATTATGTAGGGATTTTAACCAGATGATTTTATTGAATTATACCGGAATTTTGCCATGTTGGCTATTTTTTAAGAAACCCTACCTATTTATTTAAAAAAATTCACACTCTAAGAAGCATTGAGGGATATGGGTTGAACGCATACACTTCAGAAACCCTGCCTATTTTTTTTATAGATTTTTACCAGATGATTTTATTGAATTATACCGGAATTTGGCCATGTCGGCTATATTTTAAGAAACCCTACCTATTTATTGAAAAGAATTCACTGCTTAATTTTTTTAT